>PVKH010039554.1:0-11173 GCA_004027955.1 Chaetophractus vellerosus | reverse complement strand
CTGGGAAACCACATGGGAGGCCCTGGGTTCGGTTCCCGGGGACCTCTCCTAGCAGGCAGACCGCCTTGAGAATGGCAAGCCGCCATGGGTGGGCTGGAGCCGCCGTGGGCAGGGCAAAAAGCTGCCACGGACAGGCAAAAGCCGCCACGGGCAGGGCAGGTCGCCTGCAAATCGAGCACAGCCAGCCACCCGCGAACTGAAAAAGCCGGCCATGATGGAAGCAGAGACCGCCCACAAGCGGGGAAAGCCGCGCCTGCGCAGTGACCAAGTCTCGGCACGTCGCCGCAACGGGGGGGGAAGGGGAGATATGTAATAAAATAAATAAATCTTTAAAAAAAAAAAAAAAAAAAAAAAAAAAAGTAACTTGCTCCAGATCACTTAGCTAGTAATGGCAAACACAAAATACAAGCCAAAGTCTTACCAAATTTGGTGCTTATAACATACTCATGATGTACAAATGATAAATAATGAATTTATCATTTATTAGGCATTGATGCAGTATGTAGCATTGCGGTTTATGTTACCAGAAGGGGAGACAGTTATCAATCTGCCCTCGTTAAATAACAATGGTCAGCAGAAAAATCTAGAGGACAGGCTGAAACAGCCCTGAAAAAGATCTAGGATTTAGGACAGCAGATGAGGCTGGACACCACCCAGAGAGAGGGACAAAGGAGGGAAATTGTGAGGACAGAACCATGAGTTGAAACCAGTGGCTGCTGCTGCCAGCACCACCCCCCACACTGAAGTCACTTTAGAATTCTTGGGACTCTGGGCCTGAGACTACAGACAAAGGGGGCTCCAGGGATCTACCACCCCAGGAAAGGGGAGAGAGAGGGACACAGTCTAAGGCAGACTCAGCTTGTGACCCACAAATTTGGTCTGCTGTGTCCCACAAGCCCTTCCAGGCCAAGTGAGAACACACAGTGGTTTGCACTGGGAGCCAGCAAAGGACTAGAAGGACTGGAAGGACTGGAGAAATCCAACCCTCACAATATCTCTCTCTTCTATCAGGGACTAATTGTTGAGGATACCCCAGGGAAGGGGAGAGAGAGGGACACAGCCTAAGGCTGACTCAGCTTTTGACCCATAAATTTGGTCTGCTGTGTCCCAAGAGCCCTTACAGGCCGGGTGGGGCTGCACCATTGTTTCCCTTGGAGGCTGCAAGGGGCTAAAGATATACACCCTCTCAATCTCCTCTTTTACTAATAGGGACTGACTGTTGAGGACTCAGAGGGGAGTGGAAATATTTCCTGATCTGGAAAAGGAAGGCAGCTGCCAGAGAAGGCTGGAGAATTGTATCAGAGCAAGTTTGAATTACGGGCTTCTAGCCTCCACACAGGAAGCTCTATCACATCGATTTGCTCTGTGCTGCAACAAATACACTTTGACCAGGCACTGAACTGAGAGCTGCCAAAGAGCGCCATCTCCTGCCAGACCAAGGAAGTGCACACAAGAAAATTAAAAGTAAGTAGGAGAGGCTTTTTCTGGCCTCTATAGCCTCCCTCCCCAAGGCCCTAGGAAGCGACTCTACAACCAATTACTGGGTCCACTGCCCAGTTTTGAGCAACGAGATGGACAATCCTAACAATCCAGATTGAGCCAAAAGTCAAAGAGCAGTGGTAACCCAGCCTCCTGCCACTAAATCCCTATAAAAGAGAAAGAAATTGAGCATCTGAGTAAACTACATCCCAATCAGATACCTAGATATCAGCAAAAAATTACGAGACATAGTAAGAAAATATAAGACATGGCCCAAGAAAAGGAATGTATCAAAGCCCCTAAAAGGATGCAGAATTTGAGAGAAATAATCAGTGAGATGCGCACAAATTTCCAAAAGCAAATTAATGAATTGAAAGACAATATGGTTAAAGAGATAAATGACAGCAAGAAAACATTGAGCAAATGCAAAGAAGAATTTGAAATCCTGAACAGAAAAGTAACAGAGCTCATGGGAATGAAAAACACAATAAGTGAGATAAAAAACACATGTGGGTATACAACAGCAGACTCGAAATGAGAGAAGAAAGAATAAGTGATATTGAAGACAGAACAGCTAAAATTGGAGAGAGAAAAGAGCAGAGAAAAAAGAATAACAGCTAAAACTGGAGAGAGAAAAGAGCAGAGAAAAAAGAATAGAGAAAATTGAGCAGGGGCTCAGAGAGTTGAATGACAACACAAAACAACAACATATGTGTCAGGGGAGCTCCAGAAGGAGAAGAGACAGGAAAAGGGTCAGAAAGAATATCTGAGGAAATAATAGCTGAAAATTTCCCAACTCTCACTAAAGAAATGAACTTACATGTCCAAGAAGCTCACCATACCCCAATCAGAATAAATCCAAACAGACCTACTCCAAGACACATACTACTCAGAATGTCAAATGTCAAAGATAAAGAGAAAATTCTCAGAGCAGCAATGGAGAAGCAAACCATCACATAGAAGGGATATCCAGTAAGACTTAGCACAGATTTTTCTTCAGAAATCATGGAGGAAAGAAGACAGCGGTATGATACAATTAGGATACTGAAAGAGTAAAAACAGCCAGGCGAGAATTCTTTATCCAGTAAAACTGTCCTCCAAATATGAGGGTGAGTATAAAATATATACAAACAAACAGACACTAAGAGAGTTTGCAAAAAAGAATCCACCTTTGCAGGATATATTAAAGGAAACCTTAGAACCTGAAAGAAAAAGATAGGAGAGACAGGCTTGGAGGAAAGTATAGAAGAAAGGATAATCAAGAGTAAAAAGACAGACAAAAATAAGATGACATGTGAAAACCAAAGAATAAATGGAGGAAGTAAATAGTGTATTTAGAGTAATATCATTGTGAATGGATTAAGCTCCCCAGTCAAAAGATACAGGCTGATAGACTAGATAAAAAAACATGAGCCATCCATATGCTGCTTACAAGAAACTCACCTTAGACCCAGGGATACAAATCGGCTGAAAGTGAAAGGTTGGAAAAAAAATACTCCACGCGAATAGTAACCAGAAAAGAGTGGGGTAGCTATATTAATATCAGATAAAACAGACTTTAAATGCAAAAATGTTATAAGAGATACAGAAGGCCATTATATATTAATAAAAGGGACAATCCACCAGGAAGATATAACAGTCATAAATATCTACACACCTAACCAGAGTACCCCAAAACATATGAGACAAACTCTGGCAAAACCGAAGGAAGAAACAGACAATACTACAATAATCACTGGAGACTTCAACTCCCCACTCACATCATTAGATAGAACAATCAGACAGAATCAAAAAGGAAACAGAGAACTTGAACAATGTGATAAAGGAGTTAGACCTAACAGACATATACAGAACACTGCATTCAAACTCAGTGGGTTATATATTCTTCTCAAGTGCCCATGGATCCTTCTCCAAGATAGGCCACATGTTAGGGTACAATACAGCTCTCAATAAATATAAAAAGACACAATTATACAAAGCACCTTCTCAGATCATAATGGAATGAAACTGGAAATCAATAATAGGAATAAAGTAAATTTGCAAACGTGTGGAGGCTGAACAACATATTCCTAAATAATCCATGGTTCAAAGAAGAATTTGCAAGTGACATCAGTAAATATATTAAGACAAATGAAAATGAGAACACAATGTATCAAAACTTATGGGATACAGCAAAGGCAGTCTTGAGAGAAAAATTTATAGCTCTAAATGCCTATATTAAAAAAGAAGAAAGAGCTAAACTCAAAGATTTAACTGAACAACTAGAGAAACTAGAAAAAGAACAGCAAATCAATCCCAAAGCAAGCAGAAGGAAAGAAATAACAAAGATTAGAACAGAAATAAATGAAAATGAGAACAAACAAGAGAGAAAATCAACAAAAGCAAAAGCTGGTTCTTTGAGAAGACCAATAAAATTGACAAACCCCTAGTTAGACTAACAAAGAAAAAAACAGAAGATGCAAATAAATACAATCAGAAATGAAAGGGGGGAAGTTATGACTGACCCCATAGAAATAAAAAGGATCATAAGAGGATATTATGAGAAACTGTATGTCAACAAACTAGACAACCTACATGAAATGGACAAATTCCTAGAAATGCACAACCAGCCTATACTGACGCTGCAAGAAATATAAGAACTTAACAAACCAATCATATTTAAGGTGATTGAATCTGTCAACAAAAATCTCCCAGCAAAGAAAAGTCCAGGACCTGATGGCTTCACAGGTGAATTCTACCAAGCACTTAGAAAAGAAATAACACCAATCCTGTTTAAACTCTTCCAAAAAATTGAAAAGGAGGGAAAATTAAACAACACATATTATGAAGTCAACATCACCCTAATACCAAAGCCAGGTAAAGATACTACAAGAAAGGAAAATTACAGGCCAATCTCTCTAATGAACTTAGATGCAAAAATTCTTAACAAAATACTTGCAAATCGAACCCAACAGTATATCAAAAGACGTACACATCACAACCAAGTGGGCTTTATTCCTGGTATGCAAGGATGGTTCAACATAAGAAAATTAATCAATGTAATACACCACATTAAAAAATTGAGGGAAAAGAACCACATGATCATATCAATCAATGCAGAAAAGGCATTCGACAAAATCCAGCATCCTTTTTTGATAAAAAGACTTCAAGAGATAGGAATAGAAGGAAAATTCCTCAATATGATAATAGACATATATGAAAAACCCAAGGACAACAGCATACTCAATGGGGAAAGGTTGAAAGCTTTCCCTCAAAGACTGGGAACAAGACAAGGGTGCCCACTGTTACCACTGTTACCCAATTTTCTGCTAGAAGTTCTAGCTAGGGCAATTAGACAAGAAAAAAAAAAATGAAAGGCATCCAAAGATAAGAGGAAGTAATACTCTCACTGTTTGCGGATGACATGATCCTGTATTTAGAAAATCCTGAAGTATCTATGACAAAGCTACCTGAGCTAATAAATGAGTTCAGCAAAGTGGCAGGATACAAGATCAACATGCAAAAATCAGTAATGTTTTGTACACAAGTACTGAACAATCTGAACAGAAAATCGGGAAAAATTCCATTTTCAATAGCAACAAAAAGACTCAGATACCTCGGAATTAATGTAACCAAAGAAGTACAAGACCTATATGCAGAAAACTACAAAACAATGCTAAAGGAAATTTTAAAAGAACTAAACAAATGGAAAGACATTCTGTGTTCATGGACTGGAAGAATAAATATCATGAAGATGTCAATCTTACCCAAACTGACTTATAGATTCAATGCAATACCAATCAAAATCCCAACAGCTTACTTTACAGAATTAGAGAAGGCAATTACCCAAATAGCCAACAGCATTCTAAAAAAGAAGAGGAAAGTGGGAGGAATTTCACTGCCTGACCTTGAAATATATTACAAAGCTACAGTGGTCAAAACAACATGGTACTGGCATAAAGCCAGACATATTGATCAGTGGAATAGAACTGAGAACCCAGAAATAAACCCTCACCTATACAGTCAACTGGTTTTTGACAAACCTACCAAGTCCATGTTAACAGGACACAACAGTCTCTTCAACAAATGGTGTTGGGAGAACTGGGTATCTATAACCAAAATATGAAAGAGGACTCCTATCTCACTCCTTATACAAGAATCAACTCAAAATGGATCAAAAATCTAAATATAAAAGCCAGGACCGTAAAAGTACTAGAAGAAAATGGAGGGAAACATCTTCAAGATCTTGTAGTAGGTGGTGATTTCTTGGACCATACACCCAAAGCATGTGCAACAAAAGAAAAATTAGATAAATGGCACCTCCTCAAAATTACACACTTTTGCACCTCAAAGGGTGAAAAGGCAGCCAACTCAATGGGAAAAAAATATTTGGAAATCACATATCTGATAAGGGTTTAAATATCCAGGATATACAAAGAGATGTTACAACTCAACAATAAAAAGACAAACAACCCAATTAAAAAAATGGGCAAAAGACTTGAATAGACATTTGTCCAAAGAAGAAATACAAATGACAAAAAAAACACACGAACAAATACTCAACATCACTCATGATTAGGGAAATGCAAATCAAAACTACAATGAGATATCATTTCACACCTATCAGAATGGCCAGTATTAAAAAAAACAGAGAACTACAAGTATTGGAGAGGATGTGGAGAAATAGGAACACTTATTCACTGTTGGTGGGAATACAGAATGGTACAGCCACTATGGAGGACTATTTGGCAGTTCCTAAAGAAGCTGAATAGAGACTTGCCACATGACCCGGCAATACCACTACTGGGTATATACCCAGAAGAACTGAGAGCACTGTCATGAACAGACATCTGCACACCAACGTTCATAGCAACATTATTCACAGATTGCCAAATGTTGGAAACAACCCAGGTATCCATCAACAGACTAATGGATAAACAAACTGTGGTCTATTCACATGATGGAATATTATGCAGCTGCAAGAAATGAAGTCGTAAAGCATATGACAGCATGGATGAACCTGGAGGACATTGTGTTGAGCGAAACAAGCCAGACACAAAAGAACAAATACTGTATGATTGCATTACTATGAACCAAATATATTGTGTAACACATTGTTTGATTCAAAATAATTTTATATGTATCCAGTACATTTAATTGAGAAATGTAAAAAACAAAACAAAACAAAACAATGGACAGTAATTTACAATAAAGGATACCATTTAATCGACTATTATACAGGGTGGCATAGACTCTAAGGGGTAGAAAAGTTTAATACAGGGCATGAGTAATACATGACTATTTCTTAGTGGGGTGAGACTTAAAGGTTGCAGACAATTTAAAGAGAGGGAAAGAAGAGAGAGTCAATGAAGTAAATAATTCAGAATGAAGCAATCCCATGGTGTTATGGATTGAATCATGTCCCCCACAAAGACACGTTCAAGTCCTAATCATTGGTCATGTGGATGTGAATGCATTTATAAATGGGATCTTCAAAGATCCTATTAGTTAAAATGAGGTCACACTGAATCAGAGTGGGCCTTAATCCAATATTACTGGAGTCCTTATAAACAGAGAAAATTTGGACACAGTGAGTAGTACTGAAAAAGAGAGGAGACAAATGGAGGCAGAGACTGAGTTAGAGATTATTGGCAAGCCACCAGCAGAATGCTACAGACTTCAGATAAGTTAGGATCCTGCAGACACCTTGATTTTGAACTACTAGCCTCCAAAATTGTGAGACAAAAAAAAATTCTTATTGTTTAAGCCAACCAGTGTGTGGTATCTGTTATAGCAGCTCTGGCAAACTAAGACACATGGGGAAGCACTAGAAAGAAAAATGGTGCATGGGAAACAATGAAGAGAATGGCTTCACAGGAAGAGAGGTATCTTTTGGCAGGGGTGTGGGAGGCGAGGGGACAGAATAAGTAATATAAAAATATTTCCTTTTTATCAGTATTACATAATTCCCAAACTTGCTTCTATCTATCCACAATGAATTCTTTTTAAAAAAGCCTACATACCCTTCTTAATGGCTTTGTACTTCTCTTCATTCTCCATAAAATTAGGATCCATCTTGAAAACATCTTAAAAAAAATAAATAAATTGAAAGTTAAGTGTATCTATTCTATATTTAATTTCTTGGTGCCCCATTTCCTAATCCCTGTCCTATACATACTAAGAACATCTTCTGGATTATAATCATCCTCCAGAGGGAGCATATGGGTGAACTGATCATCTTCTTCCACTAGGTCAAGTCCCTCCAGGATAACAGGGTGGTCCTTGAATCCATCCTTACGTACTGCAAACATCACTTCAATCATATACTGAACTCTTTTGTCAATTTCTGACTCATGGAGAATGTTTCGAAGGCGTTCAAATATAGCTGAAGTTAAACAGAAAAAAAGCAGTAAAATAAACATTATTATACTAAAAATAAAAAAGCTCAATATCAAAGCCAGGATACACTTACCATTAATTCCTCTTGGTGACACTTCTGTTAATTTGAGGCCACATTCCTTTAGAAAACCAATAGCTACTTCAACACTATCATCTGTTGGTCTTTCCAGGAGCAAAGTGAGCATCTCTAAGCATAAAACTTCATGTGCCTTAAATAGAACGCAGACATTTAGAAGAGAGAAAATGCTTTTACAGATTTTAACTTACTGTTGATAAAAACTTTAACATTAGTAAGTCTGTTTACTGCAATATTACACATGACAAGCAGTTTTATAATGTACCTAGAAATACACCAAACACAGAATACAAATTTTCTTTTGCTTTCATTATGCATCTGTTAAGAATTTCTAAATGACTGTCCCTCAAATCCTAATTTGCTAAGCTATATCAATTACAGCTATGTGTTTTATCTCCAGAAGATTCTTACATATTATATACAGGAAATACTATAATTAACCTCAAAAGAGAACTTAAAAATGGTATATGAAATCTTTTTTTTTTAAGGAGGCACCAGGGATTGAATCTGGGACCTCATACATAGCAAGCAGGAACTCAACCAACTAAGCTAAACCTGTTCCGTGGTATATTAATTTTTAATCTGAGATGATTATTTTCATAATCATATTAATAGTAATAAACTTTTTTTTTTTAAAGATTTATTTATTTTATTACATATCTCCCCTTCCCCCCTGTTGCGGCGATGCGCCAAGACTTGGTCACTGCGCAGGCGCGGCTTTCCCCGCTTGTGGGCGGCTTCTGCTTCTATTCACGGCTGGCTCTTGCTTCAGTTCGCGGGTGGCTGGCTGCGCTCCATTCGCGGGTGACCTGCCCTGCCTGTGGCGGCTTTTGCCTGTCTGTGGCAGCTTTTTGCCCTGCCCACGGTGGCTCTGGCCTGCCCATGGCGACTTGCCATTCTCAAGGCGGTCTGCCCGCTAGGAGAGGTCCCCGGGAACCAAACCCGGGGCCTCCCATGTGGTATGCCGGTGCCCTATCCACTGGGCTATCGAGCCGGCCCCGTAATAAATTCTTTTTATAACATCCTTCTCCATGCCTACAACTCTATATATTCATTTCTCAATTCACTCTAAATTAGCAACTCTGTTAGAGAGCAAATAGTTCTTAATGAATATTAATTTTATCAGAAAATATTTTACGTTTCTGGTACACAATGACAATTCTCAACACTTCGTCTTTATTTTTTAATTAAATCAAACCATTTACACTAGTCATGTTCAAAAACTATTTTATAAACAATGCCAGAGTGGGAATAAAACTCTTGAGAAGCTTTTCATAGCTTTGCTATGAAAAGAAAATGAACCAGAAAACATATTCAGAGCACCATATATACATATCTTTCTAAAGTTAGGTACTTATTTGAGATAGGGAGGGGGAAAAGTCTAGATCTCAACTCAGGAGAATAGCTTCCTCACACTGAGCGTAACATCAAAAATACATACTTTTTTTTTTTTTTTTAAAAGACAGTCTTACATCAGTGACAAGAAAATATTACCTTCTTCCACAGGTGGGAAGATGCAAAATGTTTATCATTTTAACTGTTTTGTGGCAATGCCAACAATATTTCCAATATAAGTGCAATAGGCATTCAAACACTGAAACATATTATCTGTGCTGTTAGGGACATATGAAATTAAGTTTCCATGGTCTTAAGTAGCAAGTAATCATTGTAAAATTATATATAATGGTTAATTAGGTTAAAATCTAAAAGTTTCCTAAGTGTGAACACTGGAAAGAATTTCATGTAAGAAAGAATTAAAATAGTCAATAGTCTATGAGTCATAGAAATAAGATTGTATGGCTTCAAAATTTTTCCTCTTAAGCATAGATATTAAATTTAAAATGGTTATATGTATCTGACGAAAACCTTTTGAGTATGACCAAGAGCAATTTTACTCTTTTCAAGTTTTAGCATACGCTAAATCAAAACTCTCAAATAGTGGGTGAACACAAAATAAACAAAAAACCTGAACAGTAAAATGACAAAATTATTTGCATTTAAAACAGATTAAAATTAGTTAATCTACATTTTATAAACTGATTCTAAAAATATCTGTTGTTGCAGGTGTTTTAATAGAATAACAGATATTTATTAGGTTCTCATGAATACCAGGTAAAGGGAAAGAAGCAGAAGAGATATCAATTTTATTGTTTTTATAGAAATGATTAAATTACATTCTTTGAAGGAAAAATCTGTAGTCAAGTAACCATGTACAGAATTAAGAGTTTGGATCAACTTCATAAAATATCTAAAAGGGCTCTGGAATATCTTTATATCAAAGAACATTAAATGCACTTATTATTCAAAAACGAAATAACATCCAAGATATTTATTCTAAGGACTATAAATCAAACAAAAAAAAGAGATGTGTCACTGAAGTAGCACCAAGCCTGTGGTCTAATGCCACTGAATGGGACCAAGTTTTGAGAATAACTACTTACCACATTTTGGTTAATAAGATGTGCTACAAATTTTGAAGCAGTCAAACAAAGTTGCTGAAAAGTGAAGGTAAAGTCAAAGTTAATCTACAAATTAAAACCAATTTTCATTTTTCTATAGATTCAACAGCTAACACACTACTTAAAATATGTAATAAACAAGGCTGATTGTTATAAGTTATAATACAAAATCTAATACATACATGTACACACAAAATTAAAAAAACACAAAACTAATATATGCGGAAGAGAGCCATTTCTAAGCAATCATTTTTTGTGACTCATCATTAGTGACTGGGGATATTTAACGGGACAAAAAAAGTTCTATGAAGTACACAATATTTAAAAAACATTCCTCTGTAGAAATCAACATTGCTTATTTTTGTTTATAATTTTTTTTATTGGTCTGTCCCAATGTGGCAGTCTACATTCAAGTTCATCATATATACCTTATCATTTCTTCGATAGCCTTTTCGAAAATTAAGAATTAGCCTCCTGAGAATTAATTCTCCGATTTGTGGAAATTTTGAGTTGATAATTGCCACTAGTGCTGCATAAACATGTGTGAAGATTGGAGAAGCACTCTGTGCTTGCAAAACAGATCTGGATAACAGTCCTCTGTTTAAAAGAGAAAAAAAAAAATAGGAGGCAGTAATTACCATTTAATTAGAAGAAAGAAAATAAACTAATTTAAAATGCTAGTAATACTCTTCCTCTGTAAATAAACACAATGGATAAATCAGGACTAATTTTCACCACTTCATCTAGAGGGTTTGCCATACTACTAAATAAATACCGCTTT
>PVKH010039553.1:0-11174 GCA_004027955.1 Chaetophractus vellerosus | reverse complement strand
CTGCTCTCTGCTGCCTCTTATCTAGCCTTCCATACTTGAAACCACCCCCACCGAGGGGCGGGGCTCAACGTCTCACTGACGTGGCAATCAACGCCCCACTCACAACTCAATCATGCCCAGATGAACAGATGAGCTTACAAACATAATCTAACTTATATTTTTGGAATTCATAATTAATTCAAACTCAAACCACTACAGCATCTATTTCTTTTGTAACCATAAAATATACATATTTATAGATGAAAAATTAATACACATAGCTATAAGCTTAGAAGCATAGAATAAAAATTGTTGAAAAGGCAGGTTGTCTTTGTGTGTTTTTCAATTTTTCTGTATTTTTCAAATGATCTAACAAGAACGTATTATTTTATAATTGCAAAACATAAAGTGTATTTTAATTAAGTTGAAATTATCCAAATAAACATGCCAAATGGATTTAAGAATTAAACTCTCACTTCAGATGAATGCAAAAATCTTCAAGCAACAAACAACAAATCCATAAATATCTAAAATACTAAAATAAAATAAAGTTTAAGGGTTCTTGTGATACTGTTGTACATTACTTTAAAGATTTCATACCATTAAGTTTTGCTCCATGAAAATGTTAGACAATCACTTCTAGAAAGATTTGTTTATGGTAAAATGAAGCAGTCAGACAATTTTAGATCTCTCCTTTTTATGACTTGCTTGAACTAACATCATATTGAATGTAATGGACTCCTAAAATGTGAAGTGCTCTATTAATTTAAATTGCTCTAAATCATGTGTGTTCAAATTATCAATTGTTCCTATATTTTTCCTAAAATATCTAAAACAATAAACTGCACACCAACAACACAGCAATTATTGAGCTTAGAATACCAATGCTGTTGTTGACATTACTATTTAAAGAAGTCAAAAGGAGATACGTGTGTCACTGGAGTCTGTAATATGCCAGGTTTTCACCGGATACATCACTTGAAAGAAAGCTTCCAGTCTTTAAATAGAAGACACAAAACCTTAATCAATAAACTTGATAAAATACATCCCAGTTATCTCATACTATTTGCTCTCCAGTTTGGATAATTGCTGCTACCTGTAGCCTAAACCATTAACCTCTCAACCTCAGTCAATTGAGATTTCCTAGCAAAAAAACTCCACTCTAACAAAAGGAAGCCACATTTCCAACACCAGAGAGAGCAGTTTGTTAGTCAACAGAGTCTGCATATGAGAGTTCATGAAAAATTGTGGTAGCATTTTGTATTTTGTTTGAAAAACATTTTCTTATAAGCTACTAAATGGGCTCTGCTTGTCCCCAGTTATGAAAAACAGCAGCGTTTCCAACTTTTCACCTCCCAACCAATGAGTCCCTGTAGTATTCACAGTACTAATGAAAGAGATTCTTGACAATGTCACTACAGACCACCCCAGAAGTGGAGTTCTGCCAATGTAAACCATTATTACAGTACTGACCGCTGGTCTCATGCTGTGGGGTCATTCATAAACTTCCCCTGCTTTTCTATTCCTCACCCTGTCTCTGAGGAGTGACATCCTCCCTTGAACCGTAGACACTGAGGCAAGTGCCCAACTACTGATTCCCATCCAGATTGCTATGGACAACATCCACGCTTTGATGCTATTGAATGGATTTTCTTCTTTTTCTTTCTTTTTGGGGGTATGGTGAAGAATCAAAGGACATTCAAAGGAAAAATAACTTGGTGATGAGAAATGTTCACAAACATATGCAGTCTTTGTTTGGAATTTTCCTCACATCCCAAACTTAGCAATGGAGCAACCTGAATGTAATTATTAATTAGATAAAAATGCACCACATAACTTAAGATCCAGAATCATATTTAACCTTTGTGAACAAAAATGATTGGGGTACAAATTTAGTCCATAGGTACTGATATAGGATGACTTAAATCATACGGATTGTGGAATATGGAAACTACCAAAAATTATGAGCTGTCGCACAAAATTTGTAGGAATGCACAGAAAATTGAGGTCATTATACTCAGGAATTCCAGTGCAAGAATGAGAGCTCTTGTATAAGCATTCAGCATTTCTAAGAAGCAAATCATCTAATCATTTTTCCCCTAAAATAACTACCACATATCCAACATTTTTGTATTTATGCTCAGATCCTGCCAGGCTACCCTTATCGAGAGAGAGAAAATTGCATCCTCAGTCTTTCATGAAAGTGCCTTCTCCCACTCTCAGACTGGAGAACCTGCTTGCCATGTTCCTATCTTACACCTTTTATGTTTAATTTTCTACCCATATTAGTTTGTAGTATAGTGCAAGAATGAAAAGGTGGCCATTTTACTCATTTTGTAACAGACCATCATGATTTAGGCTCTGCAGCCCCTTATACCCCATGGATAGTGCACAACCATTATGGCCTTAGATGGAAAGACTCACTAATGGATACATAATCAAAAGAAGAAAAATTATTTTGTCTTTACCTTCAAGGAAATAAATCACCATACAGCTATATAATGTAAAAAGATAAATAGAATACGATATACTACAGATCAGGCCTTTTTTAACACTTCAGCGCCTCTGTGAATTATTTTCCAATTTTAGGCAGAAATATTTATTCATAATTTATATCGACATCCTTAGTATCATATTTCCAATAGAGCAAGTGGAATATGAGTGTTCAAGGATGGAGGGGTGGATAATAGCACATGCAAAGTTTGAAAGTTGTGGTAGAAATGTTGGGAATGAGGCAATGCTGTGCTAGAAAACTTTTAACAACCACCTCTCTGAAAACAAATACACAAACCAAGCCCTGATCTGTACCTCATAGTGCTTGCCAGTTTCCATGGTGTGAATATTCCCACCATTGCTGATATCAAGCCATTAACATGACATCCCTGAGTACAGAGCTTAGAAAGGCATGTACACCATTGTATGACCCATTTTTAGCACACTAGTGGAGTTGAGAAAGGTAGAAGGACTCCCAACTTCTTATACAGAAGATATAAGCATAACTGAACATTTATGAAAATACTTAGTTTCACCAAATAATAATTCTAAATTTTCAGCAGTTTTTTTTTTTTTTTTGAGGCGGGAAGTTCTTCAGTTACGAAAGTTTTTATCGTCACTTTTCCTTGTATGACTATCTTGTAGTTAACAATATTTCTACTCTGTTCTATGCTGAGGAAAAAGACAAACTTGTTGGAACGTCATGTTAACAAGAGTCACTAGGACCCTCCTTGAGGTCAAAAGATTACAATGCATGACCCTAATACAGAGGTTTCTGACAGCTGATTCAAGGCTTGGCTACGAGATTCAGGACTCTGCCTGAATATGAATACATGGAGTTATTCTATATTGATAGAACTAGCACAAGAAAGCAGAATTTTCCTGTGGTTTAAGCTACAAAATATTGCTTACTTTTTTCATGTTAGAAAGAAGCAAAAACAACAAGCAAAACAGTCTGCTGTTATTTTATCAGTAGAAATAACAAAAGTTTCCAAATAACAATTATTTAGTTAAGTAAATTGTAAATCTCAAAATGCAGCAGTCCTGATCAAAATTCTATAGTGTCTAGCACAACATATAAATGAATGTTACATGGCCTAGTGAAACATAATAGAAATATAATAGCATATCAGGGACTGTGATAGACTAGAGAGGAAGCAACCAATGTTCAGGCAATTGTTGCCTTAGAATGGGGGCCCCTTTAAAAAAAACTGGAATTTCATATAACATTTTCTGATTCTTAAACGTTGGCAAGTGATTCATATTTTAAACGCACTGTGTGGGCCAAACAAAACATGTCAGTGGGCAGACTTGCCTGCTAGCCACCAACTTGAGACCTTTGCTTTCATTCATTCTAAACAATGCAATGTGGTTTGTATTATGTGCTATTGGCACGCAGGTAGTATGTAAGGCTAACGTGCCTGGATTTATTTTACTTATTAATTACTTTATATCCTGTCTTGTTCCCAGATGTATTTGAGATGGTTTACTGAGAGAAAAATCATACAATAGAATAAAAAAGTAATTGAAGTAAAGAGAAGAAATAAAATTAGAAGCAGAGTCCTGAAAGAGAGACTATAAAGAGACAAAAGACTAAAGCACAAAAAAATTACTAAAGGTGTGATGACGGTACATCATTGAGCTTCACAGCAGCCAAAGCAAAGAATGGAATAAAATCAATTATAAGATTTATTTACATTAGTGTGATGTATAATATGCTAGGCAATCAGGAAAAATATAGCTTTCTATAGAAGTCATAGAAAATTTTCTAGCATGGGTCTTTATATTTTCCAGCAACAGAAGGGCTTTTCACACATATGGTCTGGTAGCCCCATCTCCAGTAACTGATGGCTGTGAGACACAGTATTCTCACATTATTTTCAGTGGCCATTGTCAAAGAAAAGCATCTCTTCTTTCCTGCCCGTAGTGATACCCAAACAGAAGAATCTCCCTCTTCTTCTACTGATAGTTTCACTAATCCCTAATATCAGTAAACTCTGGGGCCATAACTTAAATATTAAAACTAAGACTTTTCTCAAAATTAAATTCTACTTTATATTAATTGACTATCTATGACATGTTAAAATGGTGCTAGGTAGTTGGTAATTTACAAAGATAAATAAAAAAGCAATAAGTAAGCTGCTCTTAATCAGTTTCCCTTCTAATAAAGGAAATATATAGGTTCTCAAAAAAGATGACATGCTAGGTCATGCTGAAAATATATACAAGCATAATGAAAACAAAGGAAAGAGTATGATTATCTTTCTTTGGAAGTATGAGGAAAGACTTAGAAGAGGATATATTGAAAGCCCCCAAAAGTACTTTGAAGGATGACCAGAAGTTTGCAAGTGTTTTGGGGAAGGGTAAAGGGCCTTCTAAAGAAATGGATAAAGACGTTATCTCCAGTTCAGGGACACTTTACACCAGCCTCTCTGAGAGGTTTTCACACTATTAGTAGCATCTCTTTCTCAGTTATCTTGGCCCTAGCATCACTGAATTAAATGGCACATCTAGTCCCTCCTTTTCAGTTCCCTCATTGCCTATATATGGCTGACTCCAACTGCCCCACAGTAAAGAATGCTATTCATTCTAACTACCTATCAGTCCTCTATTATACGCATAGTTACAGGAAAACTGGCATTTTCCATTCTGGCTTCCGCATTCTATCCCCTCTGGCTTCGATTTATGTGGCAGCCACACTTACCATGGTCCCCTGAACAATAACTTGGAGACTCAAACTATCAGTGACTATCCATTCTCTGGCACCTTTCTGGTCGGATTTCCTGGTCATTTTGACCAGATTCACTGACTCAGCCCTTTTGTTCTCTTCCTACATCTTTAGTTTCCGGCCTTTTTTTCCCTCTTATAGTTTATGCCATACTTTCTTTATGGCTAAATAAACTCTCTTTATGCCCCTTTAAAGCCCATAAATCCCATAACTTCATGAAAAGTCCCATGATTTCTTTGCAAATCCTTCTACTTTGCCCAGTGTCATGGACCATGCTCCTCTTTAGGAAATAATGAATCTCAGTCTCATTGTTTACACAAACAACTATGATTTTCTGAAATAATACTGATTTCAAGGGTTCGATCTATTGTCTTAATAGACCTTGTCTTCCCACTCTTACTTCTGTAATATATACTCTGATCTGTTAATGGTGGAAAAGTCACTTGGTCAAGAAGAAAAGATATTTCAACTATAGCATTCAATTGCATTTTAACTCCATGCCCTAAGACAAGGGAAATTGATTTAGAAAAGAGTATCAGAGATACTTCTGTGATTATTTGCACATTTAAGATTCTCTGTTCACAAATAATGAAATACAGGGAAGGAAGAAGAATAAGGAAAGGACAACAGAAAAGTATTAGTGAACCAGATAGACAAGTAAATTCAAAGTATGAGAAAGTCCATGAATAATGACAGGAAAAAATAAACAATCCTAAAAGTACCCATTCAGTCTCATCATCTCCATTTTGAGAAGCCAACGTAATTTTCACTCTAAACTTTGGGTGTGAGCCCTGTTCTCAGAGGGACAAGATTGCACAGGTAGGTGTTTTTAGACAGAATGAGGCAGAGCCTCTGAAGAACAGGTATATTTTAATTGTGAAAGGGACAGGGGCTCTAAAGTTGGCAAAGGTATCTTCCTTCGACCCTAAAGAAGCACCATGCTCTTGTAAAGGATGTTTGAGTTAGGAATTTGCATCTGTTCATTTGGATTTGTGCTCCTTATACATGACTATACATTAGAGCAGTATATAACTTTCCTCTGAAGAAGGTTTCTCAAGAGGAGGAAGTTTGTCAGAAGCACCAGAAGTGCAACAGGTAACTTCTCCTGCTTCAAAGAGAGGGATCAGAAGAGGCGAATTCAAGGAGCTAAGAAATGCAGGAGAATATAAAAGCTCCAAAGGGTAGAGAAAGATTCCTCATCATGCGTTGGATATGAAAAGAGTAAAGAATTTGACAGAATTCAAGCAACAGTAAAAGAAACCTGTACACTTGCATAGCTGTTTCACTTTTATTCAGAATTCACTTTTACTTCCATTCCAAAAACATTTATTTCCCTCAAGGTCAATGTCACTCATCTCAGTGCAGAACCCAGAGAGAGCTCTAATCTCTGAGATAACCAACACCACCTCCCCCTGGCTATGTAGAGATAAGCCTCAACTCCCAGATTTGCAGCCTGTTGGTGAGGAAGTAGCTACCCTTGTCGTATTGTTCCAACAGCTTAGAAAAGGGGGTGAGGAATATAACAAATATTGCTGAGTCAGAGAGTTAGGAGAGACATGTAGGAGGGTTTCATTGACCTGGGACTTTGCATTTATGCTTTAAAAAAAGTTTAAAAATAAACCCATTAATTTAGGTCTCTAAGAACATCTTAGGTCTTCACTTAATAACAGAGTTGGCAAAGCTGCAGTGAGAAATAAACTTAGTTTTCCTTTTAACATACAATTATTGTCCTATTAAATGTAAATTTAATCCCTACTTGAGACATGTAATTTAAATTGTGGCCAAAAATATTATAGGCATGCTGAATACTTCTAATTAAATCAGGTGGCCTTATTTTAATGAAGGGAGAACTAGGAGGCGATACCGATTGCAGTAACAAGCTGATGACTTGTTTTTCACAGTCAACATATCATTAGCATTTGGACTCAGAAAGAGAGTAATTATTTTTTAAATAAACTTTTAAAATTAAAGACTAGGTATACATAACATAATCCAACCCCCACACCGAGTTTTTTTTTTAAGTGCTATTTGAAATAGACATAGACTAAACAAATTAAAATGTGCAAAAACACACCTGGTCCTTATCTGACCAACAGCTAAACCTTGGTATAAGAACTATATAAATTTATCAGCTGCTCAGTCAGTCACCATTGTCTCCTGGGCTTATTTTTTAAGACTCAGAGTGTGTTTTGCAATCACTTAAACGTTTAAAGCTTTGTGCTGCTTTATGGAATAAAATATAAAAATATAAATTTTTACTGAAGTAGGGTAGGGAGAAGGGAGTTGAATTTTCTTTTTTAAAATGTTTCTTTTTGGAATCTGCCCTTCTGGAGAGAAATTTCAAGCAGCAGTTTCCAGTAAACATATGGGGATGCCCATTGGAAATATTGTAGGGTAAATTAATAATGGCAGATGCCGGCATGTCTAGATGGTGTTTATGCTGAAGAGTCCTGCATTCTTTATGTTTTGAAATTATTCTGCTGTAACCACTGCGGATTCGTTTAGTTTGGCAATGTATTCTCCCCTCCAAAGGTGTCTGCATTTATTTGACTACAGAAAATATTTACTTTAGTAAAGGGCAGCTTAACCTTTGTTTAAATTTGAGGTGAGTTAAAGGTCACTGTAATTATTTGCTGTATTATTTGTGTCAGATTTGAATTACTATGAATACAACACATGCATTGCCCTTTATTATAAAATAAGCTAAAAGAAACTCAACTTCTGCATCCAGCCAGCATATTTTATGGAACCAATCAGTGTTGCAGAACATTTTCAAGGTTCTCCCTTAGACTGTGATTGACTGAAAGTGCTTGAGGTTAAGGTCCTTTCCCAGAGGGAGGGAAGGAGGCGATTTAACATGGCAGCTCCCCACCCGCCCTTAGCTGTGTTTTTGATGGCTAGCAGCCAGCACATGGACAGAGTAGGGTTCAAGGCTATTAGTGAAACACTGCAGGCAGTCACATTGGAAAAAGTATGCAGACAGGGAAATAGTAAGGTAGAAATGCTGAGCAGAGGATGCCTTTTGAACAGATACATAGGTATCCTTGGATTTTCACTGAGGGAAAAATTCAAATTTACAAGATTTGGGGGATAAGAAGACTCCTTATAAAATAAGAAGATGTTGGAAAAATGTTTTGAACTCAAATGGGTTAGGGCATAAAAGTGGTGAGCCCTTATTCTTGGTCTTTTCCCTTGAATTATGGAGAACATAATATGTTGACCCCACCTTTAAGTACACAACTACATGTCAACAAGAGATATTTATGCATGAGTCTGGTGACAAAGAAATATCAAGGTGCAAATAGGAACTGAAGTGCACTAATAATGTGGGGTTTGTTTATTTGGGAGGATGCATAATGGAATAGAAATGGGTAGCACATTCCGTAGAGTGAAAACAGGGAAATTTATACTTGCAAATTAACCACCCTCATAGGAAGGTACTACTATCACCCTTTCTATTGTGTTGTGTGTATTAAGAAGATTATTACAGGTATAGTCCTTAGATAGTGCCTGGCACAGAGTAAGCAGCCAATACATGCTAGCAATTATTTATTCTGCTTTTTGTTGCTATTACCAGATACTTAAGACTAAGAAACACACCTACAGGAAAAGCAGGTTTGTGACACAATCTAAATTGAAGGTGAAACCTGTACAGCAAAGGAATTCAGTATGCATAAATTATGGTGAAGAATCGTATTCAGGATCTAGGAAGAAGTCTCCTGCATAAGTAACATAAGGGTACAATAATGGAGCTGATTGGAAATAGGAAGAAAACATTCATAGTCTCACATACCCTTCTACCTTATCAAAGATTTTGCCCACATGGGCATTGGCTCACAACCCTCTACTCCCTTTCTGTCTCCTGTAAACCTATCTCCCAGACTCTAGCTCTTTGAGTCTGCTCAATTTGCTTAATTCATATCAGTGAGGTCATGTAATATTTGTCCTTCAGTGCCTTGATTGCTTCACTCAACATAAGGTCTTCAAGATTCATCCATATTATCCCATTCGTTAATACTATATTCCTTCTTACAGCTGAGTAATATTCCATTGTATGTATATACCACAATTTGCTTATCTATTCATCTGTTGATGGACATTTGGATTGCTTCCAACTTTTGGCAATAGTGAATAATGCTGCTGTGAACATTGGTGTGCATATATCTGCTCGTGTCCCTGCTTTCAATTCTTCTGGGTATATATCCAGCAGTGGGATTGCTGGATCATATGGCAGTTCTATAGTTAGCTTCCTGAGGAACCACCAGACTGTCCTCCACAATGGCTACAACATTCCACATTCCCACCTGCAGTGGATGAGGGTTCCCTTTCCTATACATCCTCTCCAACACTTGTAGTCCTCTGATTTTTAATAGCCACCAGTCTAACGGTAGACTTACTGTTATTCTACTATAGATTTATTGTTATTCTAGCAATGGAAGAGCTTTTATCACTGATGTGGAAGCAGTGGCCACCGGAGGTTCTGAGGGAAGGGAGAGGGAAAAACAGTTGTAATATGGGGGCATTTTCAGGACATTGGAATTGTCCTGAATGATGTTGCAATGATGGAAACAGGCCATTATGTATTTTGTTATAGCTTAAAAAATTGCGCAGGGAAGAGTATAAACTCTAATATAAACTATAATCTGTGTTTAGTGGCAATGCTCCATTATATGTTCATTAATTGTAACAAATGTACCACACTGATAAAGGATGTTGTTAATGTGGGAAAGTGTGAGAGTGGGAGGGAAGAAGGCATATAGGAATCCCCTAAATTTTTTTACCTAACATTTATGTAATCTAAAGTATTTTTTAAAAAAATTTAAGTATTAAAAAAGAGTACGTAACTTTTAGATCAGATTTTCTGAAATATATTTTATGTATTACAATATTCACCCACTCTAAGTATACAATTTACTGAGTTTTAGTATATTTACAGAGTTCTCCAAGCTTTCCCTCAATCCAATTTTTTTCAAGGCTTTATTGAGATAAAATCCACATACCATACAATTCACCCATTTAAAGTTTACAATTGCATGGTTTTCAGTATATTCACAGAAGGAATTGGGCAGACATCACCACAGTCTAATTTTAGAATATTTTCATCAACTCAAAAAGAAACTCTGTAAACATTTAGCAACCAATCCTTTTCTCTCCAACTCTTCCATCCCAGGACTAGACAACCACTAAACTACTTTGTACATAGATTTGACTATTCTGAACATATCATATAAATGAAATCGTACAATACAGGGCCTTTTTTGACTGGCTTCCTTTACTTAGCATAATTTTTATCAAGATTCATCCATGTTTTATCGTGTGAGAGCAGTTCAATCATTTTTATTACCAAGTAATGTTTCATTGTATGAATATACCACTTTTTACTTATTCATCAGTTGATGGACAACTGAATTGTTTTCACTTTGGGGCTATTATGAATGACACTGCTATGATTATTTATGAGCAAGTTTTTTGTAAGAATATAAATTGTCATTTACTTAGATATATACCTAGGGAATAGAGTTTCTGGGTAATTCTTTGTTTCACTTTTTGATGAAATGCAAGACATCTTCCAAAACAGCTGCACCATTTTACATTCCCATCAGGAATAAATGAGGTTACAATTTCTCCACATACTTGCCCCCCCCACAAATTTTAACACTTTTTATCATGGCCATTCTACTGGGTGTAGTGTTATCCCTTTATGGTTTGGCAATTTTGTGATTGCTAATGATGTTGAGCTTATTTTCATGTGCTTATTGGACATTTGTTTATCGTCTTTGGATAAATAAATCTCTTCTTACTTTGCCAAGTTTTACATTTGGAAACTTGTCCATTTATTAAATTGTAAAAGTTCTTTATGTAGTCTGGACCTACATCTCTTATCGTATACATATTTTGCAAAAATTTCCTCTCGTTCTGTGTATTCTCTTTTCACTTTCTTAATGGAATCATTTGCAGCTCAAAATTTTTCATT
>PVKH010039552.1:0-11175 GCA_004027955.1 Chaetophractus vellerosus | reverse complement strand
CAAACCCACAGAAAGGAAACCCCTCTCCACCCCTCGCCAGAACCCTCCCACTCTTGGAGAACACTCCCTCCTGCTGGGTGGCTGGCAGGAATTGGGGCTCACAGAGGCTTCTTGTCCCAAGGTTGGGGCTTTGCTGTCTGCAGTTTCCAGCCCCGGAGCAAGAAACTCACAGTTTTACCTTGAACAACCTATCCCCCTGTCCAGCTCCTTCCAGCTCAATGCCCTGAAGCCTCCCACTCTGTGGGCTCCTAAAACAGCCTACTAGGGCAGGATCTTACCCCCACTCAGGCGTCCCTTGTGAGAGAGATGGCCATCTTGCCGCATGACCCTGACAATTTCTATATCTTCCCAAATCCATATTTTCAAGAATTCTTATATGAATCACACAAACATAAAGAGATAACCAGGTAAAATCAACCATGGCTTGTGTGAAATATCAAACCAGGATGTGGAAAAATAAGTTTCTCTTAAAAATGTTGATTATTAAACTAGAGCACTGGAAATAAACACAAGTCCCCAAAATAAATACACATCTAAGACAAATTGTCTAATTTAAGGACAGATCCTCTTGCTACAGGAACTCTGGAAGTAGAGAAACACTTGGCTTCTGTTTTAAAAATATACAAATTTTCTAAATCTTACAAGCATCCAATATCTCTGTGATGAAATGTGAGCAGAAACTAACAGCAGTGGCTATAAATTTCTCATCCAAAAACTTGATTACTTTTATAAATTTTCACTAGTGCACCATCTGTTTAGAAGACTGAGCATAAGTTCAAAGTATTCTGATATTTTTAGCCTCCAGATTGTTTTAAAAAATATTTATTTGCTTACTAGTTTATTAAACTCATTAATCTAATTTTTATCTCTTTGAGGAATTAAGAAAATTTTTATGATATCTAATTCTGGAACAGGTCATATGTTGGATAATTGCAAGTATACATTTAGGTGAAATTTGTTTTGATTTCCTGGTCATAGTAGAAAGTTATGTAGTGTCTTGATACAAAATCATTATAAATACACATAGACTACAAATTAATAAGTATGCAATTATCTAGGGAAAAAATGTAACTGTGTATTCCTTTAGATTCAGATTCCAAGCCCTATAGAAGTTAGAATTTGTCTCATTGTAACCTAATGAGTCATCCAAGTGTCTGTTTTCTAATTAACATTCAGAATAATCCTTGGTTAGAAAAGATGTTCTTTCCTATATTTATTGATTCCTGCGTTAGCAGCATATCAGAATTGTTTTTATCAGCTGAATTTCCCATCTAGAAATCTAACATGGTGCATTCAATGTAGCCTTAGGAGAAGCCCCCTTATATTTCACAAAATATGCTTATATTTCCAAATACTATTATGTTGTATGGTAAAATGATCCCCAAAATGCACAAACCCCTTATTATTTTTTCAGCTGAATTTCCCATCTAGAAATTTAATATGGTGCATTCAATGTAGCCTTAGGAGAAGCCCCCTTATATTTTATGAAATATGCTTATATTTCAAAATACTATTATGTTGTATGGTATAGTGGTTCCCAAAATGCACAAACCCTTTATTATTTTTTCCAATGATAATGAATGCCAATAAACGCTCATATATAATTAGTGTTTATCTTTTCTGGTGAATAAAAGCTCGAATTAAGGAGCAAGCATTTATTGAGCTAGGCATCATGCTACTTAAAAATATTATCAAGAACAATAAATATAAATAAGTTGGTAACAGTTATTGGGAAATTAGTGGGGGTCAAGCACTTTGTTACGTGGTATATATATTATCTCATTTAACAGTAAAGCACGCCGAGGTTAGGTAAGCCAAAATATATCTTCAGGCAGTCTGCTCCTAGGCTCAACTTCTTGGTAATAACCTCTATTATATATTATGCTACATATATAAGACAAGGATTCTTACCTCTAATTCATACATTAGGAGACAATCTAGGAGAAGTGAAGTGACTTGTTCAAGGCTCGCGACCATGGAGCAGAGCAGAGGCCTGGCCTGGATTCCAGGCTTCTTCCACAGCTTCAGAGCCTTCTTTAACACGTGGTGAAATGAACAGCTTGCATGCTCAAGTTTCAGTTTATGATAAGTTAGTTTGGAATTAAAAAATATTTTGGAGGCAATTATAAAAACGAAATGCCATTTTTCCTGGCTTTTAAATGAACTAGATTTTTGTCATTTTAACTGTGATATTAACTCATGCTCTGATTCTTTTCCAAGGATGAAATTGGCAGCTAGCTAACACTTCAGATATAAACTTTTAGGTGTAAACATTGCCCTTGCTTTCCCTTTTGGCTTGATTAAAGTTATCTGCCATCAGGCTTGTGTGATAACTCTGATGTTTCAATTATGTAGGCCTAATCATGAATATAACAAAAGTGCCTATTATAAGGTCTCAAGCATAAGTGTTTCTTTTACATTGTCCAAGAAGATCTCCTAAGTGATTGTTCTCAGTGAGAGCTCCAGAGTGACTGACTTCTTCTGATATTCTCTTATGACTTGATTTCATTTGCCTGCAATAGGTCACAAAAAAGAAATCTAAAGGGTACTGCATAATCTTTGAAAAGTTACTCCTCCTGCCTTTACTAAGATTTATTTGGCAGGAATGCTAACATTCTATGGTCATTTGTGGGAGATGTACATATAGCCCAATGTTTAAGAAGGGGAGGTGAGGAATTACCACTTGCCACTTTTGTGATTCTGTACAAATCATAGAATCTTCCAAAGTCTTTTTTTTCCCTTCTTTAGTCAATACCACCTGTTTAGAATATGTGTTTTCTCTATACATGGATGCTGCTAAAAGTATTAAATAAGTTCATATATATGGAAGCATTCCATAAATGACTAATAACAGCAACCTCACTGACAGCTATAATACATTTGATACTGTGAGTTTTGGGAGTGATTTGTTTATTTCAGTCATTAAAAGGGTATTTTAGAATCATTCTTTAAGCTGCAGAGAAATAAAGAAAACCGACATCAAAAAGGAGACTAGTATAGATTGGGAAATTTATTGTACTTCAAGTTAATCATGAGCCTGTTATTCAGTTATTGATTTTAGAAAGGAGAGGGAATGAAAACTTAGAAGAACTTTGTACAGAGGATGAAGGGATGTAGGAAAGATCTTTTGGTGCTTCTTATTTTAAATGCATTGAATTGTATTTTAAACCAACAACGAAGTCCTATTTCAAAGATAACTGCTGTCTTCAGCTGAACCTGACTTAATATTTCTTCTTGATTTGTCAGGGGGTGGCCAGACCCTTATTTTTAACAACAAATTATAAACTCCTTCCTTCTACTGCAAATGTAAAAATTTTGAAGTTTTCTTGGGTTCATCACTTTTTCGTAAACATAGCTGATGTGGAGATAAAAGTAAAAAGAAAAATTTTGGGAAACTAAAATGTCAGATTCCCCTGCAGACTGACTTAACTGTGCATTTCCTTTTGGCAAGGATCTTGCTGTAAATCTCAGACTGCTATTGAATCTGTTGTCTTCCTCTCATGAGAAGTGCATGATGGGGAATCCAGGTATAATTAAAACTCTGTTTCTCAAAGGGCAAGATGCTGGCAGTGCCATGGAGATTATTTAATCAGGAGCATAAAGACACAAGTAGACATTGCCATCACCTTGGAGTGGACACAAATAGGGAGGAATTTTACCTACTCAAGTCCAAGAATATCTCTGGGCTTTGTAAGGAAGGGGCTTCTGCATAATTCTTCGGTCAATATTCATTCTTAGTCATTTTAATTTGAAAAATGCATACCTTTAACTGTTTGGACAGAGAAAAAATGTTACCCAAACCTGCAATAATAGGAGGCCTTGTGTTCAATATAGATTAATCATGCGGAAAGGGCTCTGGCCTAAGTCACTGGAAAATAAGGATTGTTTGGACTTTAGTTAGCTTGCTAAGTGACTTGAAACAGCCACTTAACTTCCTTGTGTCTTGGTTTTCTAATCTGCACGTGAGGGTTTTGGATTCTTGTTAGTCCTTTCTTCTGTAACGATGCCATTCCTGTGTACGACACACTCCTTTCAGTACCATCTCTCATCCCATGCGGTGATTCTTCATAGGATGCCCCCTCCCGTCCCCAGGGGGAGGATCACCACTCTCAAGTCACTCGAAACTCTCAAACTCTATGTGTTCCGACTCCAGTCAGGTCTGACGTTCCCAGTGGAATGTTTTTATGCAAACGCTTACCTTTTATATCTCCTAAATTTCAGAACGGTTAGTGTTCCTGTCAGGAGGATGCTTCTGATGTTAAACCACCATTTTGGTGTGTTTCAGATAGCTTCGTTGTCTCTTTCGTGTGTCAAATACAGGCACCATGTGTCAGCTTTAAGGAAGCTTCTCTATTGCATACGCAGTTTAGGATCTAAAGAGCTAACGTCTCTGCCTGAATCAGCAATGAGAAATAGCTATTCACTACCTGAATTAGCATTGAGAAACCTTTGCATTTATATGGATGTATCCTGGGAAGGTGTCAGAGGACATTATAAACTTTCATTAAAGATTTAGTTTAGCCAGCATTTTAATTTACATTTTTAAAAAGGATTTTAATTTTTTTTGGTGGAATTTGCAGTGAAAGTACTATTGTTAAGAGGGGTGATTTCATTGCTAAGTCCCTCTAATCATAATTACAAGCTATTGGTTGAATGTTCATAAATGAATTCTAATTATTGCTATGAAAAGAAGGGGGAAACAGAGCAATGTTGTCATTCGCTAGGTATCTTTTCATGAAGGGATATTTGGGAAGTGAGCCAGCACTGTTCCACTGCCATTAAAAGAAAGAGGTCAATTTGACTTTGGCATTCATAAAGAAGTTATTATTGGTCTTTAAGATTGGCCTCGGGTATAGATTGACATGCACTTATCTCCTCTGTACCTCACCTCCCACACTCTTAATATTTCCACAGAGGGAAGAAACTTTCATTGTCCAGAGGAATGAGAATGGGAGAAACTCTTCTGGCCTCTGTTCCAATATACACTCACTAATTTATTTTAGAAGAAAGGAGAAACAATTTGCCTGATGGATGAGTCCAGGAGATGTGTTTGGCTTTTCTCCTTTTAGAACTGCCTCTCTTTAGGAGCTTGTGTTCTGTGCTCGCTCCCTCCTCCACATTAGGCGCCAGTGAGTGTGGATCAGAGCCCAGGCTTGTCTGCCTCCACTCTCAGACTCAATAGATAGAAGGCTGCAATTCTGATTAAGTGGGTCTGCTCTGTAGACCCATATACTTCCTTAAATGGATCTCTGAACGTCTAGACTTTGACATGGGAATGGCAGTGAGGGTAGAATATTAGGAGGCCAGAGGGTGGACACATATTTAGGTCACATTCTCCAATCCAGTCATGTGGGTAATAAAGCAAATGTTTTCAACTCTATCTGATTCCTGTGTCTTATTTCTCAATTGGTTCCTGATTCAGGATGTGAGGGTACCAACAATTTTTACCCTTAAAACTCCAGCAGCCTTCTTTGACTAAGTTATGGAACAAGAGATAAGTGATTATTATTATAGATTTCTGCATTTTTCATTTCAAGGATGTGCATTAATCCATTTTAACTTTTTACTGTTTGAGAAAATAGTCTCACACTAAAACAATTCAGTTGTGTCTATATTCTAGGACTTGGACTTAAATAACATGAAAATTATATATTTTAATTTTTGAAATAAATCATTTTATAGAAAGTAGAACTGAGCATAAGGCTGATGTACCTTAAGGTTACAACTTCTCCGCATCCTCACCAATGCTTGTTATTTTCCTTTTTTTAAAAAAAAATAGTAGCTGTCTTACTGGGTGTGAAGAGGTTATCTCATGGTTTTGATTTAATCATGCAATCATGCATGTTTTAATCATGCTTAAGGGTACAATTCATTGGGACGTCACAGTCTTGCTACAACATGTGGAGGCTGAGTGGAATGCATCTCTGAGGAATGTGGTGTGATTGGGAGTGAGCTTCCTATCAATGGGGTATGCTAGAGCTATTGCCATCCAGTGAGTCCATAAACCAACACGAATGGAGCCATTGCAGCCAAGGAGAGGAATAAATACAATCTTGCTCACTTGTTTTTCCTCTTCCTTTCACCCTTGCCAATTCCAGAGGGGTAAGCACAGGGAAGAGAGCAGGGGCAGGAGGTGGGGTGGGCAGAGAAAAAGCCTTCCAGGCCTCCATTGCACTTCAGACTGCCAGCATCAGACTGGAGGTAGGGAAGAGAATTTTGAATCAGACGTGGAATTGAAGTTTTATGTTTTTTGTTTTTTTAATATATTTTTATTTATTTTTAAAAGATAATTAGATTACATAAAATGTTACATAAAAAAATATAAGGGATTCCCATATGCCCCATTCCCCAGACCTCACACTTTTCACCACATTTACAACTTCTTTCATTAATGTGGTACATTCATTGCAATTGATGAACATAATTTGGAGCATTGCCACTTAGCATGGATTATAGTTTACATTGTAGTTTACACTCTCTCCCACCCAATTCTGTAGGTTATAGCAAGATATATAGTGGCCTGTATCTGTCATTGCAATGTCACTCAGGTCAATTCCAAGTCCTGAAGATGCCCCTATATTGCACCTCTTTTTCCCTCTCCCTGACTTTAGCACCTCCAGTGGCCACTGTCTTCACATCAATGATATAATTTCTTCATTGCTAGAATCACAATAAGTCTATAGTAGAATACCATTAAGTCCACTCTAGTCCATATTTTATTCCCCAGCAATTGAAGTTTAAAACTAAACATGGGACTGTGTCTTCCAATATGGAAATAAGATTGTTCTAATAATCAAGATTCACTGAAAAATTGTAAAAATGCCACAATTTCATTAAGGGACTCACCAAGCAGAAGGAAGGGCTGGTTCTACATAGCAGACTTGGAGGTTATATTGAAAAAAATCATAAAACCATTTATTGTTTAACCCCAGCAAATTAATTCTTTTCAAAAAAACAGTTTACTTGTAAATTAGGCATTACCCTCTCATTTTAGAGAAGGTGGAAATTAAGACTTAGAAAATTAAACAATAAATTTAAGTTTACACTAGAATGTATTAGCCAGGTTAAATATCAGGTCTGGTTGGCTCAAAAAAGTCACCTACTTTGCTCTTGGGAATGTTTTCTCACTTGCAACAGGATGGAAGGAAAAGCCAAAAGAATATATATATTCTTCTCTGTCTGTCCAAACCATTTATGTTGTTCTTACAAAAACACTGAATCCAGATTTTCTCTAGAAACCTTCTTAAATATTTTGATATCCCCAAATTTATGCAATTGGTATATTATCTCAGCAGCATCAAGAAAAGTACTAATAAACGAGCATGGAAGCTGGTTGTACTCATGCCTTAGTGCAGTTTTCCTCCCTGAGTTTTTCAGTAACATTCAATTAATAACTAACATTCAGTTAAAAGCTGGAATTACTTCATTAGCTTAGCCAAATTATCTTTTTATGCTGGTGATAAATAAGCAGCTATTAGCAATGATTCACATTAGTTCCATGGTCTAAAACAGCTAATTTCCTCTTGGATGCTTTACAGCACTCACACCGATCTTTTTGCTCAATGTATTCTTATTACAGTACTTGTGCTAACAAGGTCACTCTCCTCTCTTGAACAGGACTATAAATTTTCCTCCTATGTAGGGCTAGGCTTGGTCGAATCTACTTTATTAGAAGCAGGTATTTTAGTTAAGATTTCTGGGTTGGTTCAAAGGTCCAGGGTGAGATATAGAAGACGAAACAGCTGTTTCAAACGTTGGATGACTTTTCTCAAGGACACCAATAGTGCGTGCAAAGCAAGGTGTTCAAAACTGTGGAGGAAGGGTATTTGCTGAAGGCCCACTGTCTCATTCACTGGTCTGTCGCCTTTTCTCTTGTCCTTTGCCTTGTTCTTCCATTTTGTTTCAGCAAGACCTCAAATAATTTAAAAATGGACTTAGCTTCTTTGTCAAGGTTAACGTACCTTTACAATGTGATCATCTTGCATTCTAGGCTTAATTAATAAAATAACCTGTCCTGAGAATTTTCCCTCCCTATCAAAACTTAAATTTATCTTCAATTGATTGCTAAACTCAACATGTAACTGTTTGAAAACTATTCTTACACAATGTCCAAGTATTCTAACAAATGTATCAGGAGGAAATAAATTGGAAGAGCCCTGATTCTTCTGTGTTCATTGGTTGCTTTGTGCTCTTGAGATCAATTTCAAAGGTTAAATTCTTACATGTTAAGTTCAAAGGTTAAATTCTTACATGTAACTGTGGTGCTTGCTATTACTTATAAGTTTATGCTCACGGTATTCTTCCCTGATAACTAGAATATATTTGGCATCAGTTGAACAATGGTCTCATTGTCTAAGAAGTGAGCATTCTTATAAATTTCTCAACAGAAATAATACCACATTTTAAATTTAATTTTGCTTTCATATAAAAACAACTTCATTAAACAGTTAAAACTAATTCTACTATTTAAAAATATATATAAGAAGGATTATATAGGGAACTGTTAAAGAAACAAGTACCTAGATATAACTTAATTGTTTTCTCACAAAACTATTACTTGGTGTTAAAATATAACTTGGGTTTTCCCCTGATTGTAATAGTGTTTCCTTTAGTTCATTTTGAATCTCTTAATTAAGTCAAAGCCCTCCTTATTTGTATTATGCTTCCAGAATCTCAACCAGTCTACCATCTGGTAGTCTCACTAAAATTCACAACTATTCTTATGTACTTACACTCAAGGGTGAATCAATTTCTATTGATTCTATCACAACTTATGGAAGCCAGGAAAAAAGAAAAAGGAAGTTTCCATGATAGCATGAGACCATTTAGTGAATAGAAATACCATAGTAAATTGTGATTTGGGGCTGTTTTAGTTTGCCAAAGGGCTGCTGATGCAAAGTACCAGAAATGGGTTGGCTTTTATAAAGGGGATTTATTTGGGGTAAAAACTTACAGTTCTGAGGCTGTGAAATGTCCAAATTGAGGCACCATCAGAGATGCTTTCTCACCAAAGTCAGCTACTGTTTATCTTGTTGTCTGGCCACATGGCAAATCAAGATGGCCAACCATCTCTGCCTGGTCTCTGCCTTCCCCTCCAGAATCTACCATCTCCCGGAGCTTAGCTGTGGGCAATCAGGCATAGGGCTTGCCTCTTTTTGGGCCTCCTCTATCAGTATCAGCTGCTCTGCTTTCTTCCTGAGTTCAGCTGCTATTAGCAGGCATATCTCTTCCTGGACCTCAGCTTTTTGGCCTCTCGGAGGCTTCTCTCCTTGCAGTTAGCTGTGGGCAAAACTGGAGGTTTTCTCTCACATGGCATATTCAAATATGGCAGCTTCCTTTTCCTATGTCTCCATTTTTATCAGACCCAGCAAGGGGGTGGACACTCAACCTGAGTCACGCCTCACTGCCATAGTCTGATTGAAAGGGTCTCACACCCACAGGAATGAAGTAGTTCACAAACAGAATCTTTCTGTTTTGGGGATTCATAAAATAATTTCAAACTGCTACAGGGGCCATCCCAATGGACCCAATTTTCATAAATGCTCTTATATAAATCTTAGGCAGATTTCCTTTTTAAAGAAACTTAAAAAGATGCATGTTATTTCTTTATGTTTATTCAGTAGTTAAATATTTAGTAATGCTAATTGTTTCATGTATGTTTTCTTGCCTTTCCAACTAGAGCAAGCTTGTTGGGGTTAGGCACCATACCTTAATTATGTTTTATGGTTTCTCAAATCTTTATCAGAGTTGAGCTCATCATAGATTCTCAGGGGTTATTTAATAATTAGTTTTGGTGTGGTGACTAGAGTTCCATGTATCATGCCAACAGTGGAAGCGCATAATAAGTCATTTAAAGTGTTGAGTTTGGCTTTCAGGTCACTTCCTGATGATCTTCAGTGTTTTGTGGTGCCTTTGGGTAGTAGCAGTCATCCTTTGGTCTTATTTCCATCTCTATGGATTAAACTATTCTGGACACTTTTCATAAATGGAATCATATAATATGTAGTCCTTTGTGACCAGCTTCTTTTACTTAGCATAGTATTTTCACAGTTCATCCATAGTGTAGCATACATCATGACTTCATTCCTTTATATGACTGAATTATGTTCCATAGTGTGTATATATCACATTTGGTTTATCCATTTATCGGTTGATGGACATTTGGGTTGTTTCCACCTTTCACCTGAAATTTGTATGCCTGCTTATATAGCTACTTGGATCTTTCTGCTGCCTACCCTGTCGACTTGAAATTCCACAACCAGAAAAACCTAAATTACATTTATAAACTTTAAGATTTTACTATGCTCACCCTCTCTCAGGTTGCTAACACAAATTTAAAAGAATTGGTCCCTTAGTAACTGCTTTTGTATCTCAACCCCCCAAAGAACCCATTTATTGCTGTTCTATATCTAAACAACTCCCTATTAATACATTACATTGCCACTGATTTTCCCCAATTTTAAGCATCATAGGAATATGAATCACCTGTGGTTCAGAGAGAATTAGTACAAGAAGTCTTACCTGGCTGTAGTATTTAAATTGTCATTCATTGAGGACCTACTATGTTCCTAGACCCTTTTACTCCTACTTTTGAAGAACTCTTAGTCTAATGAGGGAGATAGGTCATTTATGTTTATAATAAAATGGGATAAATACTGTTTTTAATGTCTTATGGCAGTACAGAGGGGAGAGTGACCTAAAATTACATTGGAACTTAAAGAATTATAGACAGAGAATCAGAGACAGCCCAACTAGGCAAACGAAGCAACATGAAAAAAAGCCATGCATCTGGATGGCCATAACCTAGAGTAAAGAGGAGTTGGCTAGAGATTGGGATGGGTCATTGAGGATAGATATGCAGGTCATGGAGGATGATTCTGAAGTATTTATAATCAATGGACAACCATGGATAGGTATTTATTTATTAAAATGATTTGGAGAGGGGAGTGCTATATAACCAGATAGGAAGCTTCCCATAATTGTTAGAAACATGATTCTGATAGAAATGTAGACATTGGAAGGCCAACTGAGTTAAGTATTGTAATAATCAAAATCACAGAGCTTGTGAGTAGGTGGTAGACATGGTAATGGAGAGAAAAAGATGTATTCAAATATTTCAATTGACAGAGCTTGGTGAACTTTTTGAAGGGATGATGTTGAAGAAGAAGGAGAATC
>PVKH010039551.1:0-11175 GCA_004027955.1 Chaetophractus vellerosus | reverse complement strand
TCTCTCTCTTTCTCTATCTGTCATTAAATATTTTTTAGTGTCAAACAACTGGCATCTTTCCAACCACAAAATAATAAATTAGAGTTTTGAGAAAGTGTGAAAGAGTGACCAGCAAGAAATATCCCTGTAGTGGACATGTAAAATAAGCTTCTTGAATGCGCAGAGCTTGCTATTTTGATGCCATCTGGTTCTGCCAGCTTGTCCTGTTCTGTAAAGTTATGACTTTCTATCTCATTGTTATTGCAGGTCTCATCCCATACCTTGCCGAAGTAGGGCTTTTACAAGAACTGGGATAACTTAGAATAGATGAATACGTGCATAGTTTGTAATAACCAGAGAGATTAGATTACCTCCAAGAAGGCCAAGGACTTGAGAGGAGACTACAACAAAAGAACTGAAAAAGAGACCATTTGACCATATGGATCTCAGAAGCCCTCCTCTAATAGTGAATAGCAGAAGGAAAGCTTTTATCATTTTGGAAAGGTCCCATATTTTCTCTCTGATACTCACGGAGTACAGCACTGCTAAGGAAAATTTGGTAAGTTCCATCTTTGACTTCTGGAGTCAATATCAATGAAGACTTTCTTGGTTTTAATATAGACAGTTCTATAAATTAGGAAATCCCTCAGTTCCTGGGAAGCACCTTTGTTTTTGACATTCCCAGGGTGTGGAATGTGTTGTGAGGTTTGGTGAGAGTGGAGAAGAATGGAGAAAAAGAAAATATACTGACATCTGGCTACTACTTGTGTGACAAATTTCCTTTGCTTATAAAGACTTGAGTCATTTGGATTAAAGCCCACCCTTATTCAATTTGGTCTCATCTAAATAGGATCTTTGAAGTTCCTTTCACGAAGAAGTCCACATGTTAACTAATAAATGGCATTTCAAATGGGTTCACACCCACAGGATCAGGGGTTAGGATTTCAGGGTGTCCATTGTGAAGGCTTTGATTCAATCCTCAATACTACCCCACTCAAACGTGCTTGCCTTGTGGCCTAAACCAGCACTTCTCAAACTTCTCATACAGTGACCTGCTTCTGCATTGATCGGGGATCTTGTTAAAGTGCAGATTCTCACAGAGTGATTCTTGGATGGGGATAAGACAATGCATTATTTCTAGCATGTTCTAGGAGTATTCCAGGGATCTACTCTCAGCAACAAGAGCCTACAGCCTCTGAAGAACTTCAACTGGGATGAAGGGAAAGATTTCTAGAAGATATTCAGAACCAAAAAAAATGGGTGCTTACAGAGTTAAAACCATCACGGCAATCTCGATACCTCTTGGACTCAGTGCTGATGGGCTTCTCCGTAGCCCTCATAGCTCCCTCAACACTCAGGCCATGGAGGGAGAAGCATGAGCTGGGTCTGTGAACAGGAAAAACAAAACCTCAGCTGCAGGCACATATGCTAATGATCATTAATAAGCCCATTTCATGACCTGATTTCTCTGTCCATCTCACATAACATCATTAGCCGGACAGATTGCATTGGGCTGCTTACTCTAATTAGCACAATGAGCCGAGCCTGATGAGCTGCACACAGAATTTCAGAAATAGAAAGGGCTTTTGGGCTGATGTCTTGCCATTTTCAGGTGGGGAAACAGCTACCAAGGAGGCAGCTGCTTTCATCAGGGCTCTAGAGCTGGTGCTGGCCCTTGATGAGCTGAACCAGTCTGGCACTTTCCTTTGCTCTACTGCTACAGTAGGGGGAAGTGGCAAGACACCTCATTTTGTGGTAATATGAAAAGTCCTCCTTTAATCTTCAGCTGCTAGAACAAAGTAATGGGAAGAAGAGACCAAGATGGTTATAAAAGGAGGAAACGCAAGGCCATGAACAGGGCCGAGGGTCCCTAGAGCTGGCAGAGGAATCGCCTGTGCAGCTGTGATGGGGAGATGCTGGAAAGGCTGACTCGGCCATCTCCTACCTCCATTTCTCCATATTGATGTCGTTTTCACTTCCTCCACGGGAAATGCATAATTCAGTTAAAGTAAGAATACAGGAGGTTATTAAGGGAAAATGAGGCATCCACTGTTCTTCAATGCTCAGTGTAAAGCACTTGAGAAGTCCCGTTCCCACATATCAGGGACCTACCTTAGAAAGCTGACTTGGCTGGTCATCTCCAGATGAAGGGTGCTTCACAGGTTCTTCAGGGGACGATGGCATTACCAGGAGCCCTGTGAGGAAACAGCTTGAGTAAATAGGTCATGGTCACTTAGCTTCTAAGTGGCAGAGCCAGGGCTTCCACTTAGAGTCTGTGTTTTTCTACCATAAACTGCTGTTTCTCCTGAGATCAAGTTTGGAGGAGAGATAAAGAGGCTAGAGCACAGGTCACCGCCCCAGTAATTTAGGGGGCAGTGGAAGGGTCCCTGGTGCTGGAAGGGTCACCAGTGCTCTGAGCACCAGGGCCATGGGGTTGTTGCCTCTTGGTTTGCTGTATACGTCAGTTTACATTCCTGTCTTCCCAACTTAATTTCAAGACATTTGTCAATCCATGGCATCCCATTTTCACAAGTTGTAGATCAACAGAGATTGTTAGAAGCCATTAGATGAAAAATGATAGAGCAGAGATTTCAAAATCAGGTAATATTGAACTCTAAATCCCATTTTCTACCTCTAGTTGTGCAACCTAGGACAGATTTGGAACGTCTCCCAGCCTTTTATTTCCATTTGTAAACAAGGGTCTATGATATTTGCCTTGCGAACTCTTTGGGGGGATTAAGTGCAATTATTTATGGAAAGTGGACAACAACGGGCAGTACATGTAGTAGCTGCATTCTGACCACAGAGAGTGCCAGTGGATATTAGGAAAAGTCTTAGTTATGAGATATTAAAAATGCAATGTTATAACTTTTCAGAAGAGCGATTGTTCTGGAAGAGCTTTCTATGTAGTTATGTTAAGGCGTACTTTGATAACTACTTGGAAATGGATAGTATTAGTGCATCAAAGGTAGCCGAACTTATAAGGTGCATAATCCAATTTGTTGCTTATTTTATTTATGGCATGGTTGGTTTAGCACTATTTCTTCGAGATGACATTAAGCAGCATTTCTCAGCTGGGGGTGCTTTAGCGCCCCCTCCTCATAGTATTTGGTGATGGCTGGAGACATTTTTAGAAGTCATGGTCAGTAGATACTGCTACTGGCATCTAATGGTTGGAATCCAAGGATGATGCTAAGTATCCCACAATGCACAGGACAGCCCCCTGACAAAGACTTACCCAGACCAAAATGTCCGTGGTGCTGCCGTTGAGAAACCCTGCCCCGAAGTAAATCAGCCAAATACTGAGTTATCCAAATTTCCTTCAGCTAGTAGCTTGTACATTAATAAACCTTAGGGAACTTTTTCCTATGGGATTTATCTATTTAAACTTTATTTTAGTTTGAGCTACATGTGATACTACATATCACCTTGGGAAGTGAGGAAAATAATTGACAGGTACCTCTGAAAATAGTTATTCACTGAATTTTTTTGCATATAGCTATATCTCAGGCAAACTGAATTAGAACCTTGACATTTTCAGACCTTCAAAAACAAATTCGCAAATTTCACTTTGGTTGTGTTTTCCACATTTGTTGGGACAATTGGATGAGGATTCATATCGAATAAGAAAAACAAAGCCATGTTTAGATGTGAACACTGGGCTGTTTACTAGGTTTGCACACTGTTCTCCAGACACTGAGATTAAATTTGTGCTTTAGCAACATTTCACGTTGCAAATACCATGGATGATTGGGATTATTTCCAAATTGCAGGGATTTATAACACCAGAAACTACAGTATTGGGAAAACTGTTTTGAAAAAAAAGTGCGGAATCACATGAGAAAAATAATTTCAATCATATGTCCAATGAAAATAATTTTTTAGGCACATGGTATCACAAAGTACTGTACTGGTTTTAGATGGGTCACACAAAACCATAGAAACTATTGATATAAAGTTATTAATCTCAAGGATATTACAATGTAATCGTGGAGAAAACCCAGTTTCATGATTTACTCCTCTCTGAATTCAACAAACTTCTTTTTGCATTCCCGTGGCCTGCTAGTTCTGTGGATAATGCAGGCAGCTCAATTTTCCTTGCCTGTTGCTTCATCGTGTTTTCACTCTATGGAGCAGTCAGCCTTTGAGCGTGCAATTACACCTGTGTGTGGGGAGGTGAATTAGCATTACATGGTGCTAAAAATCATAAGGGCAATATGAGGAATCGCACGAGCAGTCATGCGACCCTTCTCAATGAAAGACACAGAAGGTCCAAGAGTGAGTTGCCATCAGCAGGTGGTCTTTGTGTGCTAGGGACAACCAGGATGCTCTAAAAAAAAGGACGTGTCTTTAACAGGTCTTAGATGTGGAGAGGGAATAAAAATGGACAATTAGGTAAGAAGAGTAATTTTGATCTGAATCCAACTGCATATTTCCTGCAGGAGAAGCTGAGTTGATTGGAGAAAAAAAAAAAAACCCTATAAAGCAATCCTGAAGCCGGTGACTGTGCGAATTTATTTGCATGCCCCCCCTGCACTCCTACCCCCTGCACACATTGCAGGGAATTGAACACTGTTATTCATCTTGGCAAGAGCCAGGAGAAATACGATGTTTGAAGTGTGGCAACATTTCCTGTCCCAGTAAACACAACTTCATTGGAGAGCTACTGCCTTTGATCTATGTAGCATAGAAATTCGTGAAAGCGGTGCTGACACCAGAACTCCACCTTTCCCCTAGGGATAGCTGCTGTTCCAGGCAGAACATTAGGCAATCAGCTAAATTTATTTTTTAAATTTTGGGGTATGTCTTATTTTCCCCAAGTTGAAATCAGAATTTCAAAACAGCTTTTTTTTTTTTTGTTCAAGGACCAGATGAAAGCAGCAGTTTGCCAGAATTTGAATTTTCCTTCACAGCAGCCAGCAGCAAGCATGTGCCATAGTCTTTTGTGAATGCAAAGCCATCTTTAAAATAGACCAGTGTTTTCTACACAGTTTTAGAGAAAAATTTGGAACTGAGAGTCACTGATTCTTCCCTCTTTTCCAGTTCCATGATTGGCATTTGCCACCATTGACATTCTCAAGAGACAGTGATTCAGCTGAAAAAATTAATACAAACCTAATATCTAGCACCATCTCCAAGAACTCTTAACAATGCTTTTAAAAGAATTTGTTTTTTTTAGGGGCAGAATGATAAGGAGACAGAAAACAGGGAATCTTAGGCGCCCTCTTTCTCCCCCTGCCTGCTTTAGACAGTGGGGCCAAGTGAACTCAAGTCCGGAAGCGATTAATTCGTCCTTTATTCAGATCCTTATCGAGGACTCAATTAATGGCCTGCTGAACCTGAACTTGCTCAATTACGCTCCCCAGACCACTGCTAAAAACGTAAGTAGCTTTAATTAGTTTCTATTGAAAAGCATAAATAATGTAATTATTGACATTCTTGGATTTAAATTTCGGTTATTGGAAATAGGCCTGTGAGTGAGTTTCTGCTGAATCACCGTGGGATGGCTTTTTAAAAAGCTCCCTGGTCTGTCACACGAGGTACTGCTAAAAGCCGTGCTAGCCTGGGAATCGTGCGCTTCACAGTTTAATCTGTTTGATGTCGGCCTCATCAAGGGAAAAAAGAATCTAAATTTCGATTTTCTATTGTTCTTTGACCTTAAACAAGACTCTACCCTTGTCTCAAAAATCATCACCCATGTGAGCTGGGCCCCATGTGTTTTCCAGGGCTGGCCGAATGCAGCAAGCTCTCAAGGTGTCAGCCAAACCGTCTCATGTCTCAGGATACTGACGCCTGAGCTTCCTGCTTGACGGACACTCAGTGCTCACCCTGCCTGCTGGTTTCACCTATTCATCCTAGCTCGTCTGTGCTCTAGCACATCACCCGGCTAGGGACTGGTGCACTCTCTGAGACAAATGTTTGGTTAGAATGTCAGAATTTAAGCTTTCCAACTGAGCCTGACTGTGCCCCTGAAGTTCAGACTCCGGTTTGCAAAGCTGATTAATAACCATCCAAAGGCATTTTCAGACTGTGAGCTAACCATCCACCCACCGCAACCTGCCTTGCTATTTTTCTTTCCTTTAATAAACCCTCTAGGAAGCTCTCAAGGGCATGCCCGTTGTTCAACAGTTGTCCCCCCTCCCACTCCCCCACCGGGCACGATTCCTTTCCAAAGAGCCTGTGCGTGTATCTGAGAAATAAGTATATTAGAAACTTGCAGGAGTGATTTCAGCATTGAAAACCATAGTTAGGAAATATATTCTGCATCTTGCAACTGAGGTAATCCAGGACTTCAGTCTCAGTTGTGAAGAAATGCAGGTACAGAAGGTTTTGATAAATGAATCTGTGCCTTCACAGATCAGGGTCCCTCCTTCAAGCTGCACACATTTTACTTCTCTGAAGATGGAGCCAAAGATATTTCACAGAGACGGCAGGGTTTATGCGAAAAGAAGGGGGTGATAAACTCCTGTCTTGTCTTGAAAAGCACTGATAAGCCATGTTTTTCTTGCTTGCAATTTTGGAGCTGGACATCTGCAGCTCATTAGTTATCCACAACTGTCATTCGAATCAATTAATTGAAAGAATTAAAGTACATTTTGAGGAGAAAAATAAATTTAGTCTCCCTCATTTTCTTTTAAGCCATCATTGCACTGAGAAGCTTTCAACTGCGAAGATCACTGCATTACTTAAAATCTTTTGTCTTGATCATATCACTGTAGTCTTTATTTCCAGAGAGTTACTATCTAGTATTTTATTGTGGCTGAAAAAAATGCAATTTCTTCTTCTCTGTCTCTTTCTTTCCTTCTCCTTATCTCTGAGCCTTTCACATATTACCCCGCCCCATCCCCTTCTCTCAATCGTGTTGTGTTTCATCATGATCTTAGATTACGGTAGAGAAAAAAACAAAAATAGCTGTATATTTTGAATTATTAGGAAAAAAAGGACACCAAGACCCCCCCTGCCTGCTTCGTGTCTACAGGTAAAGGGACGGACATCCCACCTGACATCGCTGCAGAGCTCTTGGCATTGCCTAGCTTTGTGTTTGAAATGGATCCATTTTCTGGCACTTTTGCAGTATATTTCCTTAGTGCTTTCACTATCAATGGAATATTAGAATTGGTCGGTTCATTGCATAGAGTAAAATCAATAGATCCTTTATCTGTGAAAGAGTTAGATCACAGGGTAGTAAAATCAGATTTTTGTGCTTTCAGCTTCTTTTGAAAGAGATAGCATCTATTGGGACGCTGCTAGTGTCAAAAGGTCTGGTTCAACAATGCTATGGGAATAAACATGGAGGTGTAAGAATATTAATCCCAGATCCTAGTTTCCTTATATACACTGTATATGTGGGTATGCACTATATATATACTACGCCATATGATATGTGTACTCTATGCACATATTCTGCTTATCTCTGTGAGAGAAAAAAAGAAATAATGCCTTTATAGCCAGACCATCCAAATTTAGACAGATTTATCCTCTGGGCCCTGATTTAGCTATCAAGCCTGAAGGCAAAATCTGTGAACACAGGATCTTTAGCACCTCACACAGTGGAGCTTCAGCATATCCCGCCTCACCGCGTCGGCTAGGTCAGAAGTCAGAGGCCTTGAAGCCAAGTCAGAGTTGGTTTTGAACTTCTCTGGAACCTGGGGAGATAAGAGCCATTCTACAGGAAGGAAGAGACAAGACTCACCTCTGTGTTCTCTGGAGGGAACATAGGCTTCTTGCGAAAGCTAAAAGGTACAACGTCCCCCTGTGTGGCCCTTACTTCTATGTTTAAGACACTGAGGTGTCCCAGTAGCCTCCTGAATGGAGTCTTACTGCCCTGGGAATGCCTGCTCTGACTCTTCAGTAGGCCAGTGTGCATTGCCCTGGGAGGCTGTGATGGCTTGAAGCCCAAGGAGTCCCAGATATATGTTGTTATTAAAGCTTATCCATCCCTGTGGGTACAAACCAATTGTAAATAAGGTCTTCTGATTAGATTACCTTAGTTAAGGCCTTTTGATTAGTTTACTTCAGCTAAGGCCTGGCTCAGCGTGGGTCTTAATTGTCTTAGTGGAGTCCTTTACAAGAGAATGAAATTTAGACGAAGAGAGAGAGAAAGCCACAGAAGCAAGGACCTGGAAGCAATGAGACCCAGAAGAGGAGAGAGAGACCAGCAGACAGCGTCACGTGCATTGCCATGTGGCAGAGGAGTTCAGGATCGCCAGCAGCCAGTCTTCAGGAAGAAGGTGTCGTCTTGATGATGCCTTGATTTGGGCATTTTCAAGGCCTCAGAACTGTAAGCTTGTGAGCTAATAAATTCCCATTGTAAAAGCCAACACATTTCTGGGATATTGCTTTTGGCAGCCTAACAAACTAGGACAGATGCTTTGGTTCTCTTTATTGGTAGAATATCTGCTAAGACTAGTGTTCGTTCATCCCATCCTTCGTCTGTTTATTTTTGCCTCACTCCAGGGCTATTTATTGAGCACCACCTATGGGCCAGGCGCATCTCTGGCATTGAGGACTAAGGGATCACACACTGGTAAATGGAGTGGAAACACGTCAACACCTGAGAGGAAGTTCACTGGCCATTGGGGGCCCTTGAGAGAGCAATTTAAACTGGAAGGTCTTTGGGAAGGGAGGAAACTACTAATAAATACTGGAAGTACATAGATTGAAATTGTGAAAATAAGACAAAGAAGCTGATGAGGCAACTACTTGGGTATATGAGAGTGACAGTGGAGAATAACTGGCCTTTGAAAGAAATACAGACAGACACACATCATGGGTAGTCACTGAGTTGAAAATACGGTCATATATTGAGGTGGAGGGCAGAGTAACTGGAGAAATGTTTTTCTCATAAAAGAAAAGAATAGGGTCCTCAAAATAAGTTGCTTCCATTGAGAATGACACAAGTTCCTTGTTACCATGGGAATCAGTACAGGGCTCCATTTCTGGTTCATGAGAGAGTCATCGGGCTAAACTCAAGCAGGTGAAGACTGAATACATTTTTTATTATCAATATGTATGGATAATATTTTTAATGAAAATATTGTGCTTTTTAGGAACTACTTAATACTTGTTATTTTCCTTTTTTAGTAAAAATTCAGCAAATATATCTGGTAACATAAATGTGGTTGAAAGAACCACGTTGAAGATGAGAAACAATTATGTCATTTATTTAGAAGAACCTCCAATGAACCCTCCTTTAGAGACATGCCTGCATTTAGAAACCAAGAGAAATTAACGAATATTTTCTACTATAATATGAGGGAACATATTTTAAAAAAACAAGGATTCTCTCATGCTATATCTATTATTGGTCTAGTTTCAGCTAAAGGAAATTGGGTTAGAAGTGTAACAAGTATTTTTCAGGGTAACAAGCATCTTTCAGTAGAAATAGTCAGAATTTCATGTGAATAAGAATTTTTAAGAAATGCCAACCAATGTTTATTAAGCATGTTTATTTGTAAGATGCAATGTTCTTTATTATGGAGATGAAAAATTAAATGTATGAAAGTCATCCTCAAAAGTGGAAGAGTTCACCATGTGAGTGTAGAATGAAAGGTGGCCTTTAGATTTAGCATAGAAAGATACCCAGGGATCTTGGAAAATCTTTCAATAGAGTGATGGAAAAATAAGCCACATGACACAGGCATTAAGGCTATCAGGGGGAGTCAGGAACTGGAAGGAAGTCAATATGAAAGAGCCAAATTGTCCAGCAGCTCTTAGAGTGCTTTTAAATGTGGCTAGGATGAATTTATAGAGGTTAAGTCCTGCACATGTGCTGTGCATATCAGGAGTGGAGATATTGGGGAGGTGGTTGATGCATAGCTTGTATTTGGAGAGACAGTCCCTAGAGCTTTGGTGAGGACAACTTTGAAGAGGGTGGCTGTTTTAGTTTCCTAGGCTGTTCAAACAAATACCTTGAAATGAGTCTAGCTAAACAATGGGGACTTATTCACTCACAGATTGAACTGGGAAAAAAGTCTAAATCAAGGCATGATCATGGCGATGCTTTCTTTCCAATGACTGGCATTCTGAGGCTGGCCGCTGGAAATTCTTGGCTCCTCTGTCACATGGCAAGGCACATGGCAGCATATCCTCTGCTCTCCTTTCACTTCAGAGTTAGATTCTTGCCTCCTGTGGCTGTCTCTCTTTCTCTGTTTGAATTTCATTCCACCTCTAAAGAATTCCAGTAATAGGATTAAGACCGAGTCTGATTGAGGTGGGCTGCACCTTAACTGAAGTAACCTCATCTTACTTACAATGGTTCATACCCATAGAAATGGATTAACTTAAAGTACATGTTTTTATTGGATACATACAGCTTTAAACCACCACAGTGACCAAAGGCATTATGGTGTTGAGCGTTTCTCCTGGAATGAAAGAGATTTATGGTGATACGGAAAGAGTGTGCTCTTTTGGGTCAGATCTGAGTTCAAATATTAGCTCTTCAGTTTATATGCTGTACAACTTTGGTTGCATGACTTCTCTATCTTTCAGAAATGGAGAAATGGAGATAATAATACTTGTGAGATAATGTAAGTGAAGTGCCTCCTGCATGGTGAGAGCTGAGTATATTCTAGATCTTCCTTGTGCAGTATGGTAGCCAATAGACTAATGTGGCTTTTGAGCACTTGTAATTTGGCTAGTACCAGATATTGAAATGATGATATTTTGAATATATTTAGTTAAATAAAGTATATTATTAAAATTATTTTCAGCTGTTCCCTTTGATTATTTTAATGTGAATTTTTGAAAATTAAAAATCACATATTTGACTTCACTATATTTTTATTGCACAGTGCTGTTGTAGACAGTCTCATTATTTGAAAGGGGCTGATGACCTGGAGTGAGTTGCTAAGATGACAACAGTGATCAGAACTCCCAACAAACTAAAGAATAAGGTGAAAGAATGTTTTGGGAAAACTAGACGCATGAAGGGGGTGGCAGAGAAATTCGGGATAAGCAAGATGATTGGAAGTAGATGTTTAAAGCAATGATGGCTAAAATGCTAAGATGATCAATATCATTGACTGCAGCTGAGCAGAAGGCACTGTTCTTTATTCATAGTGTTTGGGAGGGTGGAGTGAGAGAACTCTACTTTTCTTACTTCCTTGGGTCTTAGTGAGTCTAAAATGGAAGCTCCTTGGGCAGTGGTTTTGTAACTTGTAGAGCCTACAAAAGTGTGTTTGTGAAGTATCCAGT
>PVKH010039550.1:0-11154 GCA_004027955.1 Chaetophractus vellerosus | reverse complement strand
ACCCTAGAGAGTACAATGGAAGTCTCCCCTCCCCATGGAAACATGAGGAGAAGCGTGCTACGCATCCTGCCCCACAATAGCCCGTTACATTGTGGCACAAGTCACCGTCCTGTTCTGAGCCTCAGTTTCCCCATCTGTAAAAAAGAATGTTTAGTCCAGAGGTTGTGATTGTCCTTCCAAGCTTTCAGATTTGATTAAAGCCTGTGAACATGGAAAGGCTATGCTACTCTAAGTTTTCCAGCTGAGAGCCTGGAGGTAATTTGTCATTTAATTACTCCATGAGAAGTTGGCGGTTTAGCCCTCTCTGGGGACCCAGAGGATGCTCCTGCAACGATCAGTATGGTTTAAATCCTACATGGCTGAAAATGAAAGGAGTCAGGGAACAATGTGCTACAGGATCTGGCAAAAACAAAAAGGAAGACTCGCGTTTCATTCATCCCTTCATTCCCCGTGGAGACATCGAGCATCGTCTGTGGGCCCTTTGCTAGGGGTGGAGGGAATTCATGCAGCCCTGGCTGTCAGTAGGGTCACCGTGTAGCAAGAGAGGAAGAGCATGGATACAAATGACTGTTAACAAAAAACACAGAGTCATCAGAGCTGAAAGAATGACACGAGACAAGGCTGTGGGGTCATTGCTTGAAGGATAGGGCAGGGGTAGAGCAGGCAAGGCTTTTTGGACAAGGTGACATTTTAAATAGCTCTTGAGCAATATAAAGCATCCAGGCCTGCACAAAGGGGATACGGAGAGGTTTTTCAGGCAGTGGGGATGGCATGAGCCAAAATAGAAGGCTAGAAGTGTGGGCATGGGAAATCATTCAGCCCGACTTGGGCAACAGGCACGGAGGAGGAGAGCTGTGACGGGTTCAAGACGGGACATTTTCACTACCCTAGAATCTTCCCTTGTGCCCCTTCCCATGGACCCTCCAACCCTGAAACAATCTCTGATTTCATTTCTATCACCCTAAGTTAGTTTGTCTATTCTAGAATTACACTGCATGCATTCTTTTGTGTTTAGCTTCCTTCATTCAGCAAAATATATTTTTTTGAGACTCATCTCTGCTGTAATGTGGATTACATTAAAAATTATTGCCGCAGAGTGTTCCACAGTTTATTCATTCTACAGATGACGGACATCTGGATGGTTTCTAGCTTTTGGCTTTCATGAAAAATCTATGAACCTTCTTGTACAAGGATTCTTGTGGATGTATGTTTTTATTTCTCTTGGATAAAGACCTAGGAGTGACATGCTGTGGCTATAGGGTAGATGTATGTTTAACTCTTAAAAAAACCGTCGAGCAATTTTCCAAAGTGGCTGCCACCCTCTTCCAGCTGGGAGTTTCTCAGGGCTTCAGAAATCATGAGACAGACATGCATTCTAACAGCAGCGTTCTCTACTTCCAGGCTCTCCTTATCCCAGGCGCTAGTGACTAAACCCTGGAAAAATGTCAAAACAATTCTAAAATTAGGAGTCTTTGCAACCTGCACGTCCAGCTGTTATGCTTAGCACCAATCTCCCCCCAGTGAAACTCGCTCCATGAATATTCAAAATAATTGGCGTCGCATCTTTAAAGGCTGCCTCAGCCCAAGCTGAGAACTGTGAGTGACAGACGGAGCCGGTCAGCTCTGAGAGGACACTTCTGGTTAAGGTCTGAGGACTCTGGGGTTTGGGTGAAAGGGCCAGGGCATAGAGGAGGCTTCTTTGGCTACTCTGATTTTTCTACAGAACTGCTTCTATTCCTCATGCTTCTTGGATTGCTACCAGAGTCTGAGAGCGGGAAGCACCTCTCAGGGGTCTTCTCTGGTTTCCAGGTGGTGGTCTGAAGTGAGGAATGTGCTGCCCATGGTTGCCTGGGAGTTCCTGGCCAAGCTGGTGTCTTCTGACCCTCACCCCGTCTCCAAGCTCTCTCTTTCAGATAGTTCCTTTGCTGCAGACCCCAACTGCTCCCAATTCAATCATCAGTGGATCATGAACTGTGCTAGGATTCCACCCAGGCCCTGTGCCTAACCAGAGCTTCGGTCCTTACCTAAAAGCAAGGTCAGGTGGCTGAGCGGGAGACTGTGCAGTGACAGTGTGGCAAGAGGGCCCTTCAGGGAGCTCTCATCGGAGCCACTGCTAGACGTGCCTCGGAGGACCACTGGCTCCCTTGGCTGCAGTCCTTCGGTGAAGACCAACTCCAGTGTCCCTTAAATTCCTCTTACCCCATCCAGAGGGAGGTTCAAGGAATCAGATTCCCAAGCCCCAGACAGAAACAGAGGCAGGCGTCTAGATTCTAGAATCTCAGGGCTGGTGCCTAGAACCTGCCCATTCGGTGCCATTTGGGAATATCGAAAATGTTTTGCCTGTGACCTGGAACACAGAAGGACTCTTGAAGATCTAGCTCCAAGGTGCATCCCAGGGTCTGGTGCGGGGTGAGGGAAGGTGGAACCTGAGCTCATCCAACCCCTGACGGAGTGTGTCTGTGTGTGTGTGTCTGTGTGGCTGAGGAAGTGTCTGCTGAGCTTCTCCTGAGGCCCAGTTCCTCCCAACATCCTCTAGGACATCTGGGCATGAGCCTTTCTTTAGTCGTTCTAGCAGGAAGCTTCCACGTCTTCCTGGAGAGAGTTTCCCCCAACATTCTGCAGGCAGCCAAAGAATGCTTGGCAATGGATTTGTACTTCCCAGGAAGATTGGTGTCCAGCACGGGCCACCTCCCAGGCAGGAGCCACCCTCAAGGGTCTCACCCACTCCTTTCACCCTCATCCTTTCTGCTTCCTTCACCCATCAGGATGGCTTCAGATGGCGGTCAGGGTGGAAGGTGTAGTGCCTTCTGGGATCGTCCTTGGACATTGGCATTGTGCCCTTGTCTCCTCATTTCACCTGCTAACTTTCTCAGGCCCCCTTCTCAGCCCTTGTCTCCACATTCCTCTGAGTAACTCAGCGGGCTGTGCCAAGACTCCAGTAAAGCCTTATGCCTGCCCACTGAAGCTTCTAGTCTTTGTGAGGGACCCTTGTTGGCTTTAAAGGTGGCTGGAGGGCTCAATGGTGAGGGCACAGGATGGCTCACAAGGTCATAGATTCCAGGCATGAAAAGGCCAGTTAGGTTTAGGGCTGTGACCCACAAAGGGGGTCCTGATTCCAGCCAGGCTCAGCTTCAGCCCTGGCCCCACCATGCCCTGACCCTGGCCCTGGAACGAGGAACAGCAAGTCACAGGGCAGCTGTCTTGTCATCATCCGCTGGGGACTCACCTGTGCCCACTACAACCTGCCCAGCCCTGAATATCCCTGTGGACCAAGTCATATCGGCGACTTCCCAGTGTATGCCTCCCAAGGTAATTTTATTTTATCCTTTAAGTGGAACCTCGTCATGCATTAGAGTCAGGAGATGACACCCTTCCCGAGCAGCCTCTGCTGAAGGGAAGCCAGGTAACGTGATGATGAACTCAGGCCAAAAGCAGCATTAATGCAGCTGGCCACGCAAGTCACAGGAGTGCTGGCGGCTGCCACCCAGACCCATCCTGAGGCCCCCAGGCGGTCTGCATCGGTGCAAGGGCTGGCTCGGAAAGAGTGGGCGGCGCGTCAAACTCTGGCTTCTCTGGGCTGTCGCAAGGAGCCGCTGGGCAGCAGCGATGGCGGCTGCTTGAGTGAGGCAACCATGAGCGCTGGATGCCCGAGCGGCCTCAGGGGCTGGGCAGCCCTTCCTGACCCATGGGGCACTTACATTTGAGGCTGCTCCTCAAGACAGCCGTGCAGTTCCCCACCACCGACGTTGCCAAAGAAACGACAAATACCAAGGTTAGTGGTGAGACACTGATAAACTAAGGTGGGGATTTGGATTTGGATAACCACTGGAGGTCTTTTCAAGCTCCAGGACTTATTGGTGTTGTGTGGAATACATGAATTAATTCATGATGAATGAAGGGGTGGATGAAGCAGGAAAGGCAACTAGGGGCAGGGAGATTACCTTGTTAGCCCAGTTAATGGTGATGGGGATGGGAGGAACGGATGTTTCAAAGACCCCATCGGCCCATTCTTTATTCCCTTCTGAACACAATTGAAACTCCTGACTGGGGAACCAGCTGTGGCTCAATTGGTAGGGCTCTGGTTTACTACATGGGATGCCCCCGGAGAAAGCAAGCTGCCACGCGGTGAGCTGATGCAGCAGAATGACGCAACAGGGGGAGACAAGCAGACACAGAAAAATGAAAAGCAAATGAACACAGCGAGCACAAGCAATGGTGGTGGTGGGGGGAATATATAAATAAATAAAAATAATAAATCTTTAAAAAGAAACTCCTGACTGAGGAAGCTAAAACCTTGAGGCCACCCTGGGGCCCAAGCTAAGTTCAATTTACTGCGTCTTTAACAGGAGCAAGTGGCTTTCAGTGTTGCCTGAGTTTGCCCTGTCTGCTTGTTTGCTTCCCAAAGAGGCAGAGGGGATCAGAGAACCATGGTCTGGGGTCCGAGTAAGTTGGGTCAGAGAGAGAATCTTACAGCATCCCTTCCTTGTGCAGGCGGGGAAACTGAGGCTCAGAGCACAGCAGGGATTTTTCACTCTAACGAATAGATTGATCATGCTCTCCGAAGAAGAAGCAAGAAGTAATGGGCAGGAGAGCAGGTGCAGCTCATGGAGGCTGAGAGTCAGGAAGCCTGTGTGTGTGTGTGCATGTAAACAATGTTAAGAAAGATCCAGAATTTAGACTCACAGGCACACAGGTCGAAGGTGAGGGTGATGAAGCAAAGATATTACAAAATTTGTATGTGCTCAGTGATGTGTTGCACTTTCTGGATTATGGCTCTAGAAATTATTTCATGATAGAAAGTCATAAGATCATACCCAATAAACTCAATTCCTCCATTGATTTTTCCTCCTCTTTAGCAGTGGCTGTGTTTTGACTGCAGTGTACTGAAATATTTAGCTAAGGAAGCAGAAAACAAGAAACAAACCCCTTAACTCCCAAGGCAATAAAATCATCATCAATTCACTGAGACGAATAAATTTATTCTTGCTAAAAAACAAGTTATTAAGGATCTGCTATAACTATCCATTGCTTAAGAACCTTTTTGACAATTTCATCTCCCAGAATTTAGAGGAAAAGTTAGAGGAAAGCTAAAGCATCTTTCTCCCCTGCTACCCTGCATCTTTCCCTTTCGAGACTACCCAGGAATACTTAGCACCTTGTGGGTGTGTTTTGCACTAAGCCCATCATGCCGTCCATTCCCTAAAACTCCCTAATGCTTTCCCTGTTTTCCTTGCCTCCAGATAAAAATTAAATGCATATATACTTAATTAAGCTATTTTGTTGAAATATAACACATGTTCAGAAAAGTACACAAATCACAGGTGGACAGTTTGTTGAAATTTCACCCAATGACCACATTCATATAATTGCTATCCACATGAATAAATTGAATATTATCAGCCCCATAGAAACCCACTTGTGCCCCTACCCAGCCACTATGTCATCGTCTTCCTCAGTGGCAACCGTGGTCCTGGCCCTTACATTGTGAATTACTTTTGCCTAATTTTGAATCTTATTTCTTTTTTTTAAATTATTTTTTTATATTTTTAAAGAAGTTTTAGATTACATAAATGTTACATAAAAAATATAAGGGATTCCCATATGTCCCCCTGCTCCCCCCTACACTTTCCCAGATCAACAACTTCCCTCGTTAGTGTGGTACATTTGTTACAATTGATGAACACGTACTGAAGCATTGCTACTAACTATGGATTACAGTTTACATTATAGTTTACACTCTGTCCTGCACAATTTTGTAGGTTATGACAAAATATACAATGGCCTGTATCCGTCACTGCTATGCCATACAGGACAACTCCAATGTCCCGAAAATGCCCCCACATTACACCTATTCTTCCCTCTCCCATCCCTCAGAACCTCTGGCGGCCACTGCCTTTATATCAATGATAAGAGTTCTTCCATTGCTAGAATAATCATAAGTCTACAGTAGAATAATAAGTCTACTTTAGTCCATTGTTCATTCCACAATCTTGAGTATTTTGGGATGGTGATGCCCATCTTCTTCTAATTGTGAGGGAGCTTAGATCCTATGGGGCAGATGGATGGAACTACCTTGCTTGCAGTTGCAGACACTCTTTGTTCCTTGAGATGGGCATTGTCCATCATCATCTTGTTAGTTGTCCTCGGTGAGTCCAATGAACTGGAAATTAGGTGTTGCAGCTCTGCTGAAATTCAGGGCTCAACTGGGACATGGACGGATCAAAGGTTTAAGTCTCTGACACATATATTTATCAAGTATAGTGCTAATTATAGGTTCAAGTAAAGGGGACAGAAGAACCAGGTATAAAGAACCTATAAATCAGTCTAACTCTGTTACACTGGGGAGTCTAGCTCTGTTCCAAAGTATGGCCTACTGACAGGGTGCCGAATTCCTGAGCTGTCTGCCCTGCTTTTAGTATCTGGATGTCTCTAGAGCCCTCAGGAGCTCTGCTAGTTGAGGCACTGTTTGCTGTGGGAGTCAATGATATCCTGCTGAGACTTGCATAAGTGTAACCTCTGGAATGACCTCCCAACTCACTTTGAAGTCTCTTAGCCATAAAAACTCATTTGTATCTACCATTTCCCCCTTTTGGTCAAGGTCTTTTCCAGATGCATTGCTAGTTGGTAATTGGTAATAATCCCTTGGTGCCAGGGAGGCTCATCCCCAGGAGTCATATCCCATGCCAAGGGAGGTGGGTAGGTAGTATATTTATATGCTGAGTTTGGCTTAGAAAAAGGCCACACTTGAGCAACAAGGAGGCTTTCAGGAAGTAATTCTTAGGCAGTATATAATACTAGGCTAGGTTTCAATTTCACAAGAAAATGTTCATAAGTACAGTCATCAATATCAAGGGCCTGGCGTAATGGTCCGTCTTCCTTCACTTCCTTCACTATGCACTGCCCTTTCCCTCGGGTGATTCTTGCTGTCCAATTAGAGAATGTAGCAGATATCCCCAGGATGGGAATTCAATATTCTTTTGGTTATTGTGTGGATCTCCACCCACCAAGACAATGCCCCATGAACACTTGAACATATCCATATGACTTAGAGGTATGCCCCTGGCGAACCCCTTTCCATTCATCCCCCTGAATTTTATTTCAATGGGATCATAGAGTATCTGTTCTTCTGAGTCTGGCTTTTTGTTCTTGTCTGTGAGATCTGTCCGTATTGTTGTGAAGTACAGTTGTTTGTCTATTTTCATTGCTGTTTAAGATTTCCTTCTGTGAATATGCCACTATTTACTCATTCTGTTCTAATGGGCATTTGAATTATTTCCCATTTTTGGTTATCATACATAGGTTGCTATGAACATTCTTGTACATACATTTTTGGGCACAGGAGGATATTTCTGTTGGTTGTATGCCCAGGATTAGAATCGCTGGTTATAGGGTTGGCAACTTTTCAGCTTTCGCAGGTATTGCCAAACTCTTTTCTGAAGAGTTTACATTCCCACAAACAGTGTGAGAGAGTTTGTTACTACACAACTTTACCAGCACTTGAAATCTTTTTATGTTGGTCCGTCTAGTGGATCTCACTGTGGTTTTAACATGCATTTCCGTGATTACCAATGAAATTGAGTGTCTTTTCATAGTTTAGTTAGCCATTTGAATATCCTCTTTTGTAAAGTGCCTTTTCAAATATTTTGAACATTTTTCTATTATCCTTTTCTCCTATTTATTATTGTAGATGTCCTAAATGTATTCTAGATTAGTCCTTTGTCAGTAATATGTGTTGAAAATATCCTTTCCTGGGTTGGCTTGCCTTTTTACTCTTTTAATTGATAAAAACGATTTTAAATTTTAATGTAGTCCAATTTATCAATTGTTTATTTTAAGTTTACTGCTTTTTGTGCTTAAGAAGTCCTTACTTACCCCAAGGTCATGAGGATAGTCTCCCGTGCTGTTTCCTAGAAGCTTCATTATTTTACCTTTCCCTTTATATCCATAATCCAGCCTAGAATTCATTTTGCCCATGATTTGAGGTAGGGGTCAATACTCATTTTGTTCCATATGGATATCCTGTTGACCTAGCACTGGTTAATGAAAAGACCATCCTTTCCACAGTATTGTGTAGTGCCATCTATGTCATAAATCATTGTGCATTTTATCGGCACTCTGTTTATTTTTGTGTCAATACCATATTATCTTAATTGCTGTAGCTTTATTTAAAATTTTGATATCTGATAGTGTAAAGGATTGTTGGCTTTTCTTAGCCCTTTTCATTTTATATAAATTTTAGAATTACCTTATCAATTTCTACACACATACAACATCTATTGGGATTTTTTATTGATTTTACATTGAATCTGTAGGTCAATTTGGGGAGAACTAATATCTTCATAGTATAGAGTCTTCCAGTCCATTAACATGGTGTAGTCACTCATTTATCTCAGTAATGTATAGGTTTCCAAGTAGAAAACTTGCAAAATCTTTTGTTGTATTTATTTCTAGATTCTTGAATTTTTATACTATTGTAAAATATGGTACTTAAAATTTTGTTTTTTAATTATTTGTTGCTAGTATATAGAAATACAATTAAATTTTGTATATTGATTTTCTATTCAGTGACCTTGCTAGACTCACTTATTTTTTTTTAAGATTTAAAAAATTTTTTTTAAATTTTATTACATTCCCTACCCCCTTTCTGCTTGCTCTTGCTGTGTGTCCATTCTTGTGTTCCCCTCTGTCTGCTTTGTCTCCCCCCGCTGCGGCGATGCACCAAAGCGCAGGCAGCTTTGCCCCACTTGTGGGCAGCTTCTGCTTCCATTCACGGCCAGCTCTGCTTCAGTTCGCGGGTGGCTGGCTGTGCTCTGTTTGCGGGCGACCTGCCCTGCCCGTGGTGGCTTTGCCCTGTCTGTGGCAGCTTTTTGCCCTGCCAACGGCGGCTCCGCCCGCCTATGGCGGCTTGCCCTTCTCAAGGCGGTCTGCCCGCTAGGAGAGGTCCCCGGGAACCAAACCTGGGGCCTCCCATGTGGTATACCGGCGCCCTTATCCACTGGGCTATATGGCTCACTTATTTAATCTAATATTTTATTGATAGATTCTTTTGAAATTTCTATGTATGCAATCACGTCATCAGTGAAAAACGACAGTTTAATATTGACCTTTCTAATCCTGTATATTTTTAAAAGTTTTCTTTCCTTATTGCACTGCCTTAGACCTCTTATACAATGCTGAATAGAATTTATGATAGAAAATTGTTCTCCAAACTCTAAGGAAATGCTTCTACTATTTTGCTTTTAAGTATAATATTGACTCTAGGTTTTCTGTAGATATCCCTTATCAGATTAAGGAAATCCCTTCAATTTTTAATTTGTTAAAAGATTTGAATCACAGGTGGATATTGAATTTTGATATATGCATTTTTTGCATCTATTGAGGTGATTATATAGCTTTTCTTCTGTTTTCCATTAATGTGGCAATTTGAAACTGGACTTCAATAGTTTCTGGTTAGCCATTACTCCTTCAGAGGTCCCGACTAAAAGTCTGGGATACTTATGGGAACCCCCCCCCCACCTTTGGTGAAGGCTGAATTCCAATTTTTCTCTCCCAAGGTCTGTGAGACTACTCAAAATTATCACCTTACCATGTGCTATTTTAAACAATGCTTGATGAACTTGCTTTTGCCTTTAAATTTTCCACATGTGCTTCATCTCCTTAGGGTAAACTCCCAGATGTGAGATTACTGAGTTGATGTGTGGCTCCCTGGAAAGCCTGTTAATTTTCTCTCACCAACAGTTTATGGGAGTACTTTTTCCTGCACATTCCACTAAGAGCACTGGAGAGAACCCAGTGCCGTGGGCTAAAGAGCTCAGGGTTTAGGGAAATGCTAAGCTACCGCTTGGGTCTGCACATTATAGAGTTAAATAGCAACAGAATTCAGATATGCCCTCCTATCTTCCATTAGAATCTCTTGAAATGCTAGTTGAAACACTGAAAACAGAATAAATTCATTCATGAATAATCAGTTGTCAACTTTGGTTTGGGTGTTTCCGACAGAGCAATTTTTTCTAACTGCATCAGCTTATTTAGTTTTTAGATGGCTGCCTGGACACAAACATTTAAACTTGTGTTTATGAATAATTTAAAAGGAAAATCCAGCGTGGTTAGCAGTAATCAGCTCCTCATCAGCTTCCCTAATGATGGCTCCTTCTTTCTCGTGCCCTTGTCAGGCTCAAGAGAGGTCACTGCATTTGGACTACGGCCTCAGGAGATGATGAGAATCTGAAGCTCTGGGGTGAAATTTATGGAGGCAAAATGGACTGGCATTAGCTGGTGTTTTATCCTGATGACCTTTCATTGGAATCCTTGAGAGCACAGGGTTGATCAATGGAATTCCCATTTGTCATATGGAGGTCTCCTACCCTCGTGCTTGCTTGATATTTGTTTATGGAAATATTTCTGGCTCAAGGTTTAGGATTCAGGGCTGCCACATGCCCATATCCAGAGGGCCCCATTCAAATACACAATACAATGGAGCTGTGCAATCTAATGTCAGAGGCTTGAATATAAGTCCTCAACTAAGCCGCTGGGAATATCTTTGGGCACAGAAATATTAATTGCATTAGCATATTGGGGATGATAAACGAAAAGGGCCAGGATCTCAACTTAAGCCAGGCACAGTTTGGGGGTGGAGTGAGGGCTGGGAGATGCTGACTGTCAGAGAAAGGGGTATTTCAAGGCTGACCAGCTCAGTATTGACTCTAGAGAAGATGGTGATCACCTGGGCTGCCAGTGGGTGTCAAGGTAGTTGAGCTGGAGGTGAAAGAGTGCTTTGGTAGCGCTCAGGTAATGGCCACCTAGGATGCTGGGTGGGGGGAGAGAGCAGGACTCCAACTATAGATCCAGCCCTCAGGGGAACAGAGAAGGCAGAGTCCCAGAGCTGAAGCCTCTGGGTAGGCTTTGTAAGCAGCACGTAGGCAGAGGGGACCAGGGGGTCTCTGGGCTATTAGGTAAGGTGGGGCTGACTCTCAGGGGACAGCCAGGATCTAAGATGTCAGCCCTGTGGCTCCAGGGCAGGGCAGGGCTCTCATCCCCCTCAGGACAGGTTCCAGGGCCAGAGCAGAGCTGCACTGCAGGTGGGAGGGTCGTGGGGTAGAGGGGAAATGGCCACGTGGGGACTGCCAGACATGATTGATGTCCAGGTACTTGTGT
>PVKH010039549.1:0-11174 GCA_004027955.1 Chaetophractus vellerosus | reverse complement strand
CTTCATCTTCCTTTTTCTGCCTTCAGTCTACAGCTGAACTTGTGGAGGAAACAGAAGCTAAGCCCAGAGAGAAATGCAACCCCGGGAAGAGAGGAACCCAGAAGCCTGAACCCTGGCAAACATCTGCAACTGTCTTGTTCCAACATGTGGCAATGGACTTTGGTGAGGGAAGAAGCTTATGCTTTGTAGCCTGGTAACTGTAATCTTCTACCCCAAATAAATACCCTTTATAAAAACCAGCCAATTATTGGCATATTGCAAAGGCACCCCTTTGGCTGACTAATACAATGTTCATCACATCTACAAAATACCTTCACAGAAGCATCTAGATTAGTGTTTGACCAAACAAGTGGGCACCACAGCCTAGCAAATTTGACACATAAAATAAGCCCTCAAAGATGCCTACTTTATATTTGTTTAAATTATGAGCACATTGAATGGGTTTTCTTAGAGAACAGTCTGTTTCCATGATAAATTCTGTTTCATTTTGTTTTACTGCAACAGAATCTGTAATTACTTCCCCCTCCCCCCCCGCCCAGTTCTATTCATCAAGATTTCTAAAAATATGGGTCTGGCTAGATAGCTCAGTGGATAAAGATTTCTAAAAATCTATGAACTCAATTGTCTAGCCGAGGACCATGTCATCTTATTTGTATATAATATTTTCTATGATCTAAAATTTCTTTTTTTTTCTTTTATGGGTTTTATATGTTCTCTGTTACAAGCACATTTTTCTATATGATTTGAGAATATAAGATGAAAATTTTAGAGAATAATGTATAAAATGTCACTTTCAGGTCTACAATTCTGTTAGCTTTTCCTAGAAATAAAAGTAGGCATTTTTTCCAAAGACCTGTTATACAGGATTCTGTATTTCCATATATGCCCTTATTTGCAATATTGGATTTTTACAAATCCCCAATTTACACATTCTGACAGATCATTAATGTAGGGATGACCATCCTGAAACTCTATTCCAGCTGTGAAGACAAATCAGCAAACGTTCTCTCATTGGCTCCATGCCTCTGTCACTTTGGATTTATTTCTTATTCTCTCATTTGTAGTAAATCTTGTTGGCCTTGTATTCCTGTCCTGTCTTTACTTTCTAGTCTTGCTTCAGCAAGCAGTCTGAGAAGATGGGAAAGAACAAAATGAGTATGCTCTTGACTACTAAATATCTTTCTCTATTCCTACTACTAACATTGCAAGAGTCTTTATTACATCTTTTACCTTCTTTCCTATTCCTCATCTTTCAAGAATTAAAATATTATAAATTTTAAAATCATACTTTTTCTGTTAGTTATCTAACATTACTCATTCATGTGCTACTTATGTTCCAAAGTTATCTTTATTTAAAATACCTAATTTTTTAAAAAGAAGGGGACTCTAGGAAAATATAATATCTGTTTACTTCTTTGCTTGTATGCAGGCAAGATACAATATGACATACTCTGGGAACCACAAATAGTTGGCTGCTGCTAGAATGTAATGTGAGAGGTTGGATGGCGTTGGATAGGGCGGAAGAATAATATGGTAGCCTGTCATGGAGGCTCTTCTTTACCACGTTAGGTACCTTTGACTTTTGTCTTGCAAGTAATAGGAAGGCGTGGAAGGATTATACATGTAGAAATGATGTGGCCAATTTGCTATCTAAATTGATCACTCTAGAGATTATTTGGAGAATGGAATTACCGTGCACCAATTCAGACGCAGTCCAGTTGTGGTACTCAGAAATATCTGTGCACTCAATTAAGGGATAGAAGAATAGAATGAATGCTGTATGACTTTCCACATTATCTGGAAGAAAAGCAAGCTGGAGTTTCAGGACAGAGAAGGGGAAATATGAAACATGACACAGACAACTAATTCTTCAGTCAGACAAAATTTTTAAAAATCAAACCAAATCAAAACAAACAAACAAACAACAAAATATAGAAAGGTAATCTGTTTGCAGCTGTTTGAGATGAGCCAGTTCATGCTTGTCAGCACCAAGCCCTCACATCTCCCTGTAATAACCACCAAAGTACCCAAAACCTCCTACTCCATGCCCAGTCCCCACATTGTAGGAAATTCTTGATTCACACCATGAAGACAGTTCTTCATGCAATACCCCCTTTACTAGCAGGGCTCCATCTCTGCATCCTGTGACTCTAGGCCATACGATACTGGTCTCCCACGATAGGAATGGAAATGGACTTTCCTATGGTGATTTTGTTAAACCCAGTGGGCCAGGGCCATTACAGCATCAGACAGTCTGAGACATTGATGCACTGCTGCTGAAATAGACCTAGCTTCTTGTCATGATATCAAATCATCATTTATTACACAATGTTTATAGGAGAAAATAAGTTTCAAATTTTAATTAACATCCTCATGTGGCATGTAACATTATAGCTGTTTATTTTGTTTTGCTTAAATTTAGAGGGGGCCTATGCTTTATTCCAAACTATGGACTTTTAGCAACTTTTATCTTAACTGTTTTCAATTTATGAAATCATGTTGACATAATTTGTTTCTCTGCTTTGCCTTCTTCCTGGTTTGTGTCTGACCAAAGATTTCCAGTAAATTCATTTTACTTTTCTTCTCCTTATACGTTTTGTCTCTTTAGTTGCCTTGCTGTTTCTGGCTAGATGCCCACTATATCCAGGTGAGCTTTACAATAAAACAGGTGAAAAAAAATTATTTATGGTGTTTTAGGCAAAGGTTTTATTTGGTTCACACAGTTGACTGGTTCTTGTTACGCCTCTCTGTGGCTAAATTGAATGCACCACCTTCAAAAATGCCAAGTCTAGCAACTTTAGAATTCAAAATATTTCTTTTTTTTTAAACTTATGGGGAAAATAAACTTTTTATAGGCAGATTAAAACAAAAGGACATGGAATATGGAAACTCTTTTATACTCTTTAAATAATCTCCATTGCCCTAACCATCTTCATTTAATCTGCTTAATACTAAAGACAAATTAGCTTCCTACTTGAAGTACTTATCTGTGAATTATAAATATATAGAGACACCTTACATAATGAAATTACTGAAGCAGACAATTTAAGCCAGAAACTTACTCAAGTATTGAAAGTTTTAGGTCTTCAGAGACATAGTTAAATCTCATGGATTAATAGGCAATTCTAAATTAACGATGTAAGTGATTTGCTATTTATGTTGTGTACACAAAGTGTGCTTGCATCAAAGATGCATTCTTCTTATTATATAGTGAAGAGGGTACACAATTTTATAATCGCTTTGCTTTTCAGTGACTCATAATGTTTTAACTCATTTACATCATTTAATGTTCCAGGTGCTTGATTTGGAGAGATATAAAAGTAATTCCACTCTATTGTGTTTCATTTAACTAAATGGAGATAAATAAAATGAAAATAGCTTTAACCAGTTTGATTATTGAGGTTAACTCCACAAGGCTGTAGTTTATGTTAATCCTGTAGAAAATAGCTACAGCCAGATTTAATATAAATTATGAGAAAGTATGTCCGGTCACATTTTATTAATGGCAGAAGAAATGGACAGTGTTTCCAGCATCTGTCCACGTCTAATAAGTGCAGCAATTAAAACATAAATTATATATACTATATGCATACATAGAGATTGAGAAATGTACTCTTTCTTCTTGCTTTAGCCTACATATTAAAACTATACCTTAATTACAGTTTCTGTTTCAGTATAGATAGTTACTATAATGTAGGGAAATAGGTTCTAGGTCAAGGTTGCAGATACCCTCAATATCAAGCCTAAATCTTTCAACGGTCAGTCCTTTGAACTTGAGTAAATATTTAAGTATATTCACTGAAAAACTTGAACATTTGCTTACTGATATTTTGGTATATGTGTAAATATTAAAATATATAATTGATACTATTTTCATACTATTTATTTTTATAAAAAACTGGTTATTTAAATTTGCAATATGACATACTGGAGAAAAATTACTAGGTAGTTTTAGAAAAAGAGGTATTAAGCCTCCTGTTATTTAATGTAACAGTTATGATTTACACATAGCATATCTTGAAAAAATGTCAGAAGCTATCCATACATTGCCTGATGGATCTAACATACTGTGTGGTTGGGTTTGAGACTAGGAAAAGCAAGGTTAACTTAAGATCAGGTGAATTACAGGAGATAAGTTTTTTACCCTCTCCAATTATGTCATCATTTCAGTATGGACAGTCTCTCGATTAGTAACTAGTAAAGATAAATACTTCCTATTGTTTGTATAAGAAAGTGCTGATATTCTATTAAAATATACTTCTCAATCCTTTAGTTATTCTATATAGTGTTAAATAGGAAATAATACTTAAAATTATGGCAATGGTATTCCTTATCAGTTCACATATATAATTTTAAAGATAATTTGTACTCAACAAGCATCCACCCAGTTTAATTGCTCTTTTTCAAGTTTTAGTAAATGGAAAAAATTACAACTTTTATTTTAAAGGTAGCAAAACTGAAAGACTCTAGCAAGCAGTAAAGTATAAAGTAAGTTGGAAAACAATACAAAACTAACATGACACTCTTCTTAATACTATTAAGTACTATTTATGTTTCAGCACAACATCAGAGAAAGTATTTTTTTTTAATGAAATTGAATAGAACAACAGATTTCGTTGGGCATATTTTCTGAGTATTTTGTTTTGTTTACATAAGTGTATGTGCATTGGGAGGAGTGCCCTGATGTTTGTAAAATGAACTTTTTATTGTTGGTCATGATCAAAAAGTTTGAAAACTACTCCTTCTAGAAGAACTTACCTGTGGAAGGAGTGAAAGGGAAAGGAATGGTCAGTCTATCATTCAAGGAAGAGAAGGGATATCAGAGCAATTTCAGTTTTGTTTGTGCCTTGTAATGCCTGACATCCCAGAGAAGACTTGGGCTAGAAGTTTGTCAGAAGCATATCAGTAAAATTGTGAGAATTGTCAAACTTAATACATATCCCAGATTTCACATATGAAGTAATTGTGATTACTAATTATATGTTATGATTACATTATAAATACCATCATTTTTTGAGAGTTTGCAATATTTTATGACCTGTATTAAATTCTTTACATTTATATTTATTTCTCACATAGAACCTATGTGGGAGATATAGATTTACCCATTTTACACTGAGGAAATCTGGGGAATGATTATTATGGTTCAATTGGCTGAGGAAACTGAAGTCAAGGAACTTTAATAAGTTAATCAAAATCACAGAACTAGTAAATGAAGAAGCTTTTAATAAATCCCATATCTGTCTAACTCATTATTTAAACCGATTGCAGAAAGTCCCACAGATTTCTTCTAGAAAATCTTTTTAACCAGAAAAGTGCCCAATGGGTGTCATAGGCCAATCAGACAACTAAACTTCCCTTTTCCCCTAATGTTTTATGATGTGACTCTGAAATCACTGCAGGTAGTATGGAAGAGCAGATCTTTCCTCACAGAGTACTTTTGTAAATTTCTAGCTTTCTTTCTGCACCTCAGCAGTGTTGGAGTTTAAGGGACTTAGGTACAATTCCTCACATCTTCTAAGAATGAGTGATGCCTTCATGCTCTGCACCAAGTGTTAACTATACTTACAGATATGACTTGATAAAAGGGAAGGTCTGGTAAAATTTGAGCACTTTTCATTTTTTATTGAACAGGGAATTCCTTCAATTCAAAGCTTTTGACTGTTGACGTGAGGTGGATGTTCTGGTGCATTTCACAGGTTGTTCTGAATTTGAGATGGGTTTGGATTAGTTAGAAGTCTCTTTATGCTTACAAAATCAGTCATATGTTGAGTCTATCTAATGACTATTTTCAAACTTATCCAGAACCTAAGTTTGATTATACTTTGCTACAAAGGTGAGTTCTTTGACATGGGTGATTGCATTTTGATGTCCCCAATCATGACTCTCGGTCTTCAGCTTCAGAATAACACAATTCAAAAAGCTGTTGTCAATGTCATAGGCTATTATTTATTCATTTTTCTTAAACTAAATGTGTAAGTGAGGCTTGTCACACTGGAGATGGATTTTATATCTGGTATTGTCTTTGACTCAACGACACATGACTTATGAAAGTTTATATGAGACCAATGTGCCAGTAACAATGGTAGCTCCTACAAAAGAGAAAATGTCATATAAAATACACAAAGCCACACTCACTGCTCAGGTGCATTTTATTCCCTTGCTGCTTATTTAAAAGCTACTCACAGCAAACTTTTCAATCTTATAGTACAGCTCTCCAATCCCTTAAATTGAATTTCAAAATCTGAAAATCCCTGAAATCATTTTTCCTTAAGTTTCTGCCAAGCATGTTGGTGGCAAAGCATGAATGAACCAATGTGAACATATCCATAACCTTTATTTATTCCATTTATTGTGTGTGTTCCTATATTTCAGAACAGAAAGATGGATTTTTGAAAACTGGGTGTTGCTCCAGCCCTCACACACATTGTGGGGTATATATTGTATGTTACCACACATTCGTATCACCCTTCTAAGATCTGAAAACTTCACAATTCCAGATGACTTCTGGACCTTTGGGGATAAGATTTTGGAGGCCAGTATCAATTTTTAAGTATATTTTTCATGAAATGCAAAAATGTGTTTGGCATTTTCATGCTAATGAGAACAATGTGGAATGAGTATCCCAGAGCAGCAGATAGGATCATTTCTTCATGAAGGCATTTACCTTACTTTCTGAATATCTGTAGGAATGTAAGAATTATGAAACCAGCCAGATAATTTCATTTTAATCACAGACTAAAAATAATAGACATGGCATATTAGCTCAAATGTCATTTTTTGGGAAAGACTTTCTTAGCTACTTGCTCTGCCTCCTATGTATACATATGAGTATATACGTGTGTGCATATATGAAAATTTTTAAAGCTTCCTTGGTGTGTAGTTTGCCAGACTCATTTTAGTATGATTCTTATATTTTTTCTGTAGAATTCCAAGAAGAAAGCTGTGAAGAGTGAGGTAAAATCTATGATATTTATATTCTAATTTTATTCTTAAAGTATATCACTATAAAAAGTGATAAAGCATATCATCAGAAGTTTCAGTGGTTCTAGGACAAATCAGAAAAGAAGGCTTATATAAAATAGGATAAATGTGGAATAATTTACATCATTGCTTTAATTCTTACGACCATAAAACAAAACAATGCTCAGATCTTTGTTATTCACAGTGACACACTTACTGCAGTGACTTTGGTTACATCATTGCAAAGCAACTAATCTCAAATAAGTATGGCACAATTATTTGTATGTTTGACCTGCATACCAGTATTTTTATCATATATGGTGATCTAAAGATTTAAAGGTAATGGAAGACCACTGCTCTTGTAAAGTTTTTTTAGTTTTAATTTAGTATCTTTAGTCTATAAATTTTCTCACTGTATGGGAGAGAAATAGTTGTAGGTAACTGTGAGATGATTAAAATAACTTTGTGATTTTATAACTCATTTATGGAGAATTTTGAAGTTTCACACTTAGAAATCTGAGAAATTTATTCATATATTTTTGTTCATTTATGTTTTTCATGATTTCATATTTTCACCATGCATTTATTTTGTTCCAGTTAGTAATATTTTTACATTTTTTTATATTTATATCGCTGTATGAATTACTTGGTTATAAGATAACTATAGTGACAATAAATCTGCTTTAGCCAGTGGATCCACTTCCCCCCTTAATTTTATTCATTCCTCAATCTTGAAGGATTTGGGGCAAAGTCCATACTGAATGACTCTGGTACAGTTAGCAATATTAATGATTATCTCTTTCTGATTTTCCAGTTTTAAAAATTTGTCTAAAGATGGTTATGGAAAAAAAATGTTAATTCATGTCAGTGATTTTAAAAATTTGGCACTTAGTGATATCAATTCATTTAATAAATGAAAATATATTATCAAAGTAGAAGAAAGTGGAGCAAGTGCAATCTTAAAGGTCTTTGCCATTTTTAATAGGAGGAATATTGCATGCTTATAGTTATAATATAGATATTGTTATAATATAATATAAATGTAGTTATAATTCAGGCTTCTACTTGTTTATAGTATAGGTGAATAAGTGTTCCCCAGTTGAGTTAGTGTTCTTTCTCTAGGTTTAATAGTTATACTCCTAGTGTGATTCTTTCACAGTATGCTTATTATCATTTGCAATTGAATTTTTCTTCATAGGTTTCTGTCTTAATTTCTCAGTACATAGAAGATTTCTTAGAGCTTCGTATAACCCATGTTTAGCACTTTAAAGTTAACATGAAATAACACACATAAGTAGACGTAGAATTTAAAGAGTTTTGTCATATTTATATACCCATGAAAACATCTTCACAATCAAAACAACAAACAAACACTTCTCCTACAAACATTTCTTCATGTCCACTTTAAATTCATCTTTCCCTATACCATCCTCACCTCCAAGCACCCACCAATTTGCTTTTTGTCATAGATTAGAAATTAGGTAAATGCAATCATATAGCACATACTCTTTTTTGTTTGTTTGTTTGGCTTCTTTTATTCAGCTTAATTATGTTGTGTGTGTTTCAAAAATTTGATCCTTTTTTAATGCTAAGTGGTATTCCATTGAATGGATGAACCACAGTTTATTCACTAGTTGAAAGTTATTGAATTGTTTCCAGATTTGTGTATTTACAAATATGATGCTATGAACATTTGTATACAATTCTTTGTGTGAACATATGCTTTGATTTCTCTTTGGAAAATACCTAAAGATGAAATAGCTGGGTCATGTGATATGTGTATGTTTAACTTTCAAAGACATTGCTAAATTGTTTTCCAAAGTTGTTTGTAACACTTTATATTCCAACCAGCAGTGGATGAGAATTTCAATTGCTCTATATTCTTGACAATATTTGGAATAGCCAGTATTTTTAACTGTAGTCATTCCAGTGATTGTATAGTAGAAATTAATTGTGGTTTAATTTGCATATCCCAAATGATATTGAGCATCATTTTCATGTGCTTGTTTGACATCCTTGTGTCTTCTTTGTTGCATTTGAATATTTGTTAATTGGAGAGTTTTCTTTTGATATTGCATTATAAGTGTTATTTATGGATTAATAATGAAAGTCTTTTCAGGATATATGTTTAGCAAATATTTCTCCCTTTTAGTTTTTATTATTAATTATATTTACATATGGATAACCAATTGTCCAGTATGAAGGCTGAAATGCATATCATTTTCCATAGAATTGCTCTAGCAATTTTGCAAAGGTTAGTTGATCATATATCTGTGGGTGTATTTCTGGACTCTCTGTTCTGATCCTCAGCAGCAATTTTTAGAAGCACTTTTAGAAAATTAGCATTAATCATCCTTTTATATTTCATAGAATTCACTAATGATGGCATCTGGGCTTGGAGTAGTCCTTTTTTGGAAGATTACAAATTCATTTTCTTAAATGACAATGGTCTATTTAGGCTATCTATATCTTCTTTAGTGAGCCTAAGCAGTTTGTGTGTTTCAGGAAACTTGTCCACTTAAGCAAATTTGTTTAATTTACTTTTATAATATTTTTTTTTGATTTTAAAATCTTTTGTATTTGAAAAGTATACTTTTTCTCATTTCTGATATTAATGATTTGTATTGTCTTTACCTTTTATTCTGCTTAGCCAGACTAGAAGTTTATAAACTTTACTAATTTTCTCAAAGAAGCAAGTTTTGGTTCCACTGACCTTTTTTTTTTATATCTCCCCTCTTTCTGCTTGTTCTTGCTATGTTCATTTTTTTTGCATTCTTCTGTGTCTGCTTGTCTCCCCCCGCTGCAGTGTCCCACCGAGTCAGCTCACCGTGCAGCGGCCTGCCTGCCCATGGCAGCTTGCTTTGCTCGCGGGGACTTGCCCTGCCCATGGCAGCTTTGCCCTGCCCACGGCGGCTTTGCCTTGCCCACAGTCCACTGACTTTTGATAAAAAATTTGCTTTCAATTTCATTGTTTTCTGTGTCTATATTTTGAATTTGATTGACTCTTTCATTATTAAGAACCAACTCTATATCTGTCAATATCTGTCTTCTGAAATCTTTTTTACTAACTTTATAAAGAAGTTTTCAATTACAGAAAAGTTAAATTGAAAATTTAGGGGATTCCCATATACCACACACACTCCCCCTCTCACATTTTCCCCTATTAATAACATCTTACATTAGTGGGATAAATTTGTTACAATTTATGAACGGATATTGAAGCATTACTACAATCAGATATTTTTATGGCCACTTCAGTGATTTTTTGGTTGGAATCACCATAATATAACATTAGCCATTCTATTACTTTTATACCTACTTTCTAGTTCATTGGACTCATCCAGGACAACTAACAAGGAGATGATGATGGGCAATGCCCATCCCAAGGAACAGAGAATGTCTGCAACTGCAAGCAAGATAGCTCCATCCATCTGCCCTATGGGATCTAAGCCCCCCCTCACAGTTAAAGCTGAATGGGCATCACGATCCCCAAATCCTCAAGACTGGGGAATGAACAGTGGACTACAGTAAACTTATTATTATTCTACTATAGACATATTGTTATTCTAGCAATGGAAGAACTCATGATTTCTGTAAAGGCAGTGGCCACCAGAGGCTCTGAGGGATGGGAGAGGGAAGAGGAGGTGTGATATGGGGGCATTTTTGAGACATTGGATTTATCCTGCATGACATTGCAGTGACATATACAGGCCATTGTATATTTTGTCATAATCTGCAAATTGTGTGGAACAAAGTGTAAACTGTAATGTAAATTGTATTCCATGGTTAGTAGCAATGCTTCAATATGGGTTCATCCATTGTAACAAATGTGCCACATTAATGAAGGATGTTGTTAATGTGGGAAAGTGTGGGAGATGGAGGGAGGGGCATATGGGAATTCCTTATTTTTTAATGTGACATTCGTGTAATATAAAGCTTCTTTAAAAATAAAAAAATTGGGGCCGACTGGATAGCCCAGTGGATAGGGCGTTGGCATACCACATGGGAGGCCCCGGGTTCGGTTCCCGGGGACCTCTCCTAGCGGGCAGACCGCCTTGAGAATGGCAAACCGCCATGGGCGGGCCAGAGCCGCCATGGGCAGGGCAAAAAGCTGCCACGGACAGGCAAAAGCCGCCACGGGCAGGGCAGGTCGCCCGCGAATTGAGGGCAGCCAGCCACCCGCGAACTGAAAGCCGGCCGTGATGGAAGCA
>PVKH010039548.1:0-11174 GCA_004027955.1 Chaetophractus vellerosus | reverse complement strand
TGTCTCCCTCATTGTGGGAAAAAAAAATCTTGCCATATATAAAACTCCTGGTTGTAAATATTTTTTTTCCCAGCAATTTAAGTATTTCATGCCACTTCCTTCTTGCCTTCATTGTTTCTGATGAGAAATTGACATTTAGTTTAATTGGGATTCCCTTGTACATAATACATTGTTTTGTTTTTTACAGCTTTCATAACTCTCTTTGTCCTTTGCATTTGACAGTTTGACTACTGTAAGTGTGGGCATATTTGTCTTTATGTTTTTCCTGCTTAGTGTTTGCTGGGCTTCTTAAATATGCATATTCATGTCTTTTACTAAGTTTGGGATGTTTTCTGTCATTTTTTCTTTGAATATTCCTTCTGTCCCTTCCTCTTTCTTCTCCTTCTGCAACTCCCATAATTCATTTATGGGTGTGCTCAATGGTATCCACAGTTCTTGTAGGCCATTTTCACTTTTTCTAATTGTTGTTTTCTTTCTGTTTCTCAGCATGATTGATTTCAATTGCATTGTATTCGAGTTTACTGATCTTCTTTGCCAGTAATTTTGCTTAGTTCTTTTTAAAAATTTCCATCTCTTTATTGGGATATTAGTGTTGTTCACTTATTTTTTTTTCTTCCCCCTGATATCCTTTAGTACTTTCTCTGTATTTTCCTTCATCTCCTTGAGCATTTTGAGAATCTTTTTTTTTTTTTTAAGTCTTTTTCTAGTACATTCGCAGTGTGGTCTTCTTTGTTGATGTTTTCTAGATTTTTATCCTCTTCCTTTGGATGGACCATCATTTCCTGTTGCTTTGTTGGATTTATAATTTTGGTTGAATATTGTGTTTTTTGAGTTTGTATCCAGTTGATGCTGCCAGCTGATACAGGGTCACCCTGAGCTGTCTGTTTCTTGAGTCTGTATCCAGCTGATGTTATTACAGAGATTTTCTGAGTACCAAAAGCTATCAAAACAAAGCAAAATAATGGAAAAAACACTTTCAAAGTCTTTTCAAATTGAGATTGTGTTAGCCAGTACTCTCCCTCAGAGTGCAGGCCCCCTTTCAAGAAGTTCATCACATGGAACATGCAAAGTGCATGTTCCTTCATTTCTTTTCTGAGCCTTTGTCTTGTCCTGGGCTTGTACTTATTAGTGGCCTTAGGAAGTCCTTTGTTTACAAGAATTTGAATGCCCTCTCTACTTTCTCTGAAACAGAATTTTTCCTTCTCCCAATTGCTCAATTGCAGGAATTACAATCAGGTAAGCCTTTGCCCCAGGCTGTTTGCCTTAATTGTTTCCTATACTGCTTTAGCTGTCCCAAGTTGTTTTTGCCTGGAGGGCAAATTGTGAGGTATGGTGAGCCAAGGAGGAGTTTCCTAGGTCAGTCTTGCCCAGCATGAGCAAGGCCAGCGACCCACAATTGGAGCACTGGTAGGCTCCACACTGCCCTGAGGAAGTGGTTAGGAAGGGGCTAGCAAGGACACCATGAGTTTCTCCTAAAGCTGTGCTTTCTTGATTCTGTACTTTCCCAATAAATGCAACTCTTTGTTTTCCATAGTTTTGAGGAAGGTCTCTGTGTTTAAGACTCCTCTGCTGCTTTTGCCCAAGGTGGGTTGGAACAAATGGCCACACTCAGAGCCTGGCCTCAACTACGGGAAGCATCAAAAGCAGTGGTCAGGAATTGGACCCCACACTCCTGGATCTTGAAGAACATTGCCTTTATATCCCAGAAAGCTGCACCAGGAGATGGGGTTGAATATTCCCCTGCTGCCTGTTATGATCTAGGGGGTAGGGGATGCTAGCTGCTGCAGGGAGGATGAAATTCATGAGTATTTACCAAAATTTGCCAACCTCTTCCTCCTGCTCTTTCCTTGTTGCTGTATAGTGTTCTACTAAACTATGCAGTTTCAAAATAGTTGATTCAGACATTTCCGACCAGTTCAATAGTTTTTCTGGTCAAGGGACTGATTCCCAAAACTTCCTTCTCCACCATCTTCCCATTATCCTCTCCCAAGTACTCTGCCTGCACATTAGAATCAGTGTCTCCTGCTTAAGTCAGACTTCCTCCAGGTAGCCAGGGAAGATGACCGGTGACAATTTCAGGCTCTCACCCCAGTTAAACAGCTCCAGGAGAAAAGAGCTCGTTCTTATATTTTGACTATCTGATTCCTAAATTTATCTTCTGTTCAAAAGCCAAGTACCTCCATTTCTTCCATTTCTGATTCTACATTTTGTTTTGTTTGAACTTGCCCCAATATCTCTTCCTAAAAAATGTTATTTTACATGTATTATTTGTTTCATATTCACATCCAATCTACTTCTAGAATTAGTTAAAGTAGTTTGTGAATTAAACATGAGGAGACTTGTAAGGGTATCAGAGCAGGAAATCTGAGATGAGCTGAGGAAGACTGGTGAGTGAGTGAGTTTTGCTCTTGATCATTAAGAAGAATCTCCAAAGGTTCTTCTCTTTGGACACAATGAATGAGCATACCTTGACCTCCCCTCATTGGTGATAACTCAGATGCCCACCTCTCCCTCCTCCCTCCCATTCACCTGACCTTGCTATGACCATGCACAACCAGAAAATCACCCTCTTCAGGTCCCATTGATTAGAAGTTCTGCTGGTTTTCATGGGGCTGGGTCCCTCACCCTTCCTGTTAGATACATATTGTACAGGTCCACTTGTGTGACTGTCCTGATTTCTTACCTTTTCTTCCTTCCCTTCTTATGCACTCACTGAGCTCAGGAAGCCAAGCAGTGGCCATTGGATCCATAACCATAGTGACTGAAGAATCATTGAATGTGCTCTCATGTAGTCATGATTATTGGACCATGCTTTGTTATTCTCTATTCTAATTGAAATAGAATGTTCCCTCATTTGCATATTTCCACTCTTTTAACTGCTGGTTATATTTGTCCTGCTGCTCTCTGCATACTTCTATAACCTGATTATCATATTACTTAATCTACTAAAAGAGTTTTCACAAAGTTTGTCATTGACTTTTAGGAATGTTAAGAACCTATAGCCTTATTTTCAGTTTGCCCATCTTTTGGGAGATTTAGATGAACAGTATAGTTGTTATCATGACGGTTTCCCTTTCTATAATTGTTGAACTTAGCATGAAATCACATCTTTCCAATAGAGATGATTCTCTTGAAATAACTTGATCTTAACCATGTTTTTCATGATTGTATCCCTGTCTCTAAAGCATTTATACCTTGTGGCAAACACTTGATTAAAAAAAATTCCACTACATCTTACCTACTTCTTGAAAGAATTTGAAAAGCAGCAACAATGAACAATATTCCCACCCCTCTCCACTATTTGTAATTTTCCATCCCATTCATATATTATATTGTCATTATTACGTCTGTTTTATCTGTTAAGGCCATTAGACCCTCCCAGTCCTGGGTTCTTGAACATATCTTTTTGTAGTCCCCCTTCTGACATGCTTAGGTTCTCTCACTTTCATGGTTTCTTTGCAACCACCTTGCAGCTCTGCTCACTGATGGGGTTTCTGCCATACTCCTTCTCCCAGCTCCTCCTGCCCATGTCCTCCCCCAACCTGGGGAGGAATTACTGGTTCTTTGAAGAGTTTTGCTTTCTTCTTTCCCTTTAGAATTGTTCTACCCTTTCCCCTTTAATAAAAATAAAACAGAACAAAACAAGCCTCCCCATCTGGTGTACCTTTCTCAGTTACCCAATTTATTGTCTACTGTTTACACCCATTTCTTAATTCTTCAGCTAGTTCACTTAGATCTTTCAGCCTGTGTTGTTTTTCTCTGTTAAAGTGTTGTCAAGTAACAGAAAATGGAGAACTTGTTGCTATTATTGCTAGTCATAGTGTTAAGAGAAGTATCTAGCTTTATTGTTTCACTTTACAGTGGAAAAGCAAATCCAAATATCTTAGCACTTTTCATCCTCATGGCCCATCTATACAGCAGGTGGGAATGTGACAAATCGGTATTTTCATGGAGAGTGGGGTTCCATTTGACTGAAAAGATCATTAAATTTCCCAGTAAATACAGGATTTCCTGGTACTGGAAAATATGTGATTCCAACCATTATGTCATCACACAGCATCTTCCACATCCAGTTGGCCAATAAGTAACTGTCTCCTACCAATTTGCTAGATTCTGGCTTTGCCCTTTCATGGCTACCAGATTGGTCCAGGCACAGAATGATGAAGACTTGAATTATGGAAGTGGCTCCCTCACCTGCCTTCTTTGCTCCAATCTCACTATCTCCAGTTCATCATTCACATTAGTTGCCATGTGGTCCTTCATTAGTAATCAGTGGATAAAGTAAAAAACTAAAAGTTGTTTAGCGGTCATTAACATCACATTTATCACCCAGGGAAAAAATGGATTAATGCACTACCATTCTCTTAACGTGTTTCTTGTGATTTTCAGGAAGAATGTCAGAACTACATCCGGGTGCTTCTGGTGGGTGGCAACAGGTTGTTCACCTGTGGGACCAACGCATTCACGCCCATCTGCACCAACCGCACGGTACGGCTTTGTCTTCAGTCTTGACAGAACTTGGCACCAGGAGAAGCCGAGCATGGTGTTAAAATACCAGTTTTAAATACGTTTCTGAACACCAAGAACACACTCTTTAATTTAAAAACTGCCACTTGTCGAATTGAATAAATATATGATTTGTTCATTTATTTCTAATCATGGCAGTCACTTATATCAAGAACTGGGGATAATTATAGCTTGCATAACTAGATTTAAATATGTTTTCTCTACTAATTCCAACAGTATTTTCTCCCCAGTGACCCTTAAAATTATTCACAAACATCCGTCTTCTTTTTTTACTCTACTATATTGGAGGGATACCATTAAGCATTAAAATGGCCTAAAATCACAATCCAGAGGAAGAAGATATAATCTACAAATTGGACAAGAAGCATTTATGCAAAGTTAAACAAAATGAAACCCTAGGCAAAGCCAAGTTCTAACTGCTACTCTTTCTTTTCTTTACCCATCATTCTTGACAAAGGAAATTTCAGCGTACATACACTGAATTCGGTTAAGTGGCAACGTCATCACAGCGCATAGGAAATCATCCTAATTTGAGATAGTAATTGAAATCTTCCTCAGTGAACATAATGAAGAAATAGCATTATGTTAATTCCCTGGCTACATAACTTCTCAAAACCTTCATTTATTATCTGCTTTTACAGTTCATTATTTTCAAGTTAATATGCAGTTATTGGAAATAGGGGGCGATGAGCATGACAACAGCTGTTCTAAGCCGTTTACATCAACGCAGTCATTTCATCTTCACATCTGCCCTTTAGAGTCATTACTGATTGTGGCCCCATTTGATAAAAGTAGATCTCGGGGCATAAAGACTGTGTAAGCTCCCTGAGGCTCCATGTGTAGTAGTAGAGATGGGACGGAAAGGAAGCGGTGTGGCTCCCAGTCCGCGTACCTAAGCCCCTGCCTACTGCAGCCCTCTCAGGGAAGAGTGAAGGAACAAATTCAGTAGAGTCCCCTACCCAGAGAGCTTTTCTTGCTCAATCACTAGCTGCATTTGGGAAGCTGGCTTCACACCCAAGTGTCTCTCTGAAAATGTCTTGGAATTTGGGCTACATGGTGTTAAATACCCATATATCCTCATCCTTAAACACATTGCTTTGGGCATTTATAATATTTTGATTTGCTTAAATGTATAAAATTGTCCATAATTATTTATTGTGATTTATGTTTCTACAAATATTGCCACTGGGTTCTTCATGAAAGTGGAAAAAACCTGAAATGCCCATGCATTTTACATTGAGGTCATAAGCAATAACCTTACTTCCTATTTTCTGAGTGGCCAGTGGCATGGGCTTCAGTAACTCTACAAGATGAGAGAGACTGATGGGTGCACCCTTTAACCATGACCATGAGCATGTTGTTCCCATCAAAGCCAGAGTATACGAGGTTTGTCATCTCCTAGCGTGAGCCCCGGAAAGCTTATTGTTTGTGCCTTACTTGCTATGCTGGGATGAGGCAATCCATTCTCAACATTAAAGGGGCTCTCCTGGGGATAATTGGTTTCTCTCTCTCGTCCTTATCCACAGTTGAGTAACCTGACTGAGATACATGATCAGATCAGTGGCATGGCACGCTGCCCCTACAGTCCCCACCACAATTCCACTGCTCTCCTCACAGCGAGCGGGGAGCTATACGCTGCTACAGCCATGGATTTTCCAGGACGTGATCCTGCCATTTACCGAAGCCTGGGCACCTTGCCTCCTCTCCGCACCGCACAGTACAACTCCAAATGGCTCAATGGTAAGCCTCAGAGTCACTCAATGTTCTGTCTCATTTTTCTGTGTTGCCTGGCTATTTGTGCTCAACAGTAAACTGTCATAGCATCTTAGTACCCCGTCTGCTCCAACAGATATGCACAGTGGGTTGGTTCACAGTTTCAGGGGCTGGAATGCTTGCTTCCTCCCTGAGTGAGTAGTGTCCTGGTTGGCCGGCAATCCTTGTCTTCTTCGGTTTCCTTGGTTTTCCTATCCCATGATGATGTCCTCTCCTTTCTCCCCTGGGTTCCATTGACTTCCATGTGTTTTTTGGCTCCTCCACATGGCTTGCTTTTCATAAAGCTCCAGGAATTATGTCTAACCTCATTCAGATGGCCACACCTTAACTGAAAGTAACATCTTCACAAGGACCAATTGACAATGGGTTCACACCAGAGGAGTAGATTAAGATTAAGAAAATGTGGTTTTTTTTTGTTTTTTTCTGGAGCACATTACTCCATCTGCCACACATCATTTCTAAAGAAAAACAAATTCTTCATTTTATAAAGAAATATAAATATAACTTGTCTTGTACTTATTTTGGAAGGACATCCTATGGCTCTTTTGTACTAGGGATAGAAATGATTTTTGCCATCACTGTAGACCAGAAGTCACTGGACAGGACCAGGGGGTAAATGTGTATATGGCTATTCGTTGACGTTAAGCTGTTTAATTCTATGTTGTTTCAAGTGTAGGAAATTTGAAGTTATAGCAAGGATATCTGTAGACTGAAACTCATTCTTTTTTATCTTTGTTATATATCTTGAAAGGGGAATTACCAGTTTCATGAAATTTTCAGATGCTGTGTAACAGAATGTGTTTGGCTACATGTAACTGCAAATAGCTTGGACAATAAGAAGAAAGAAAACTACCATGTTATATAATGAGAAGTACAGGGTAGGGTTTTCAGAGTTGGTCAATTCAGTGGATCAAGAGTGTTCAAAAGGAGTCATGTCTGTTCTTTTTCTGTCTGCCACCTGCAGTCTGCCGGGTTGGTCCTCAAACCAGCTTCCTTCAGGGATGCAAAGTGGGGCTGTGGTTTCAGGTGCTGCCTCCGGACAGGACAATGTCCACTGGAGAAGAAGAGCCACAGTCCCCCTGCCCCCCTTATTTTACAACCCTTTCCCAGAACCCCTCCAGAAGACTTCCCTCCAAACCTGGGCTAGAACTTGGTCATCTGCCCACTAAGCAATCAGAAAATGATGCCAATCCCAGAATCAATGTTTTACAGCCATCATGGACACTCTGGTGTGCACCCATTGTGGTTCAGCCCTCTGTGGGTGTGCACATCCGTGTGCTAGTGTGGCTTCACACACATGCATACACACACATTCACTTGTACACATGCTCACAGACCTCACATACACATTGTTATAGAGATTAAATGTATATTACAAAAATATATATAATCTATTCCTTCAAGCATTTTTTTTATACTTTGCACAAAGAGAGTATCTTGCGATTGTGATTATAATATTTACTGTTGTGACCTTCAAGTTCCACAAAGATTTAGTGGTTTTTTTGTCAAGTTTCAGGCTCGTTGTGTAGACAAGAATTTCTCAACCTTGACCCTATTGCGTTTGGGGTGAGATAATTCTTTGATCAGTCTGACCTGTGTATTGTAGAATGTTTAGCAGCTTCCCTGGTCTCTATCCTCTAGAGGCCAGTAGCATACTCAGTGTGGAAACCAAAAAAAGTCTCCCTCCTTCAGTTGTGACAACAAAAATGTCTCCAGAAATTGTTTAATATCCCCTGGGTATAAAATTGTCTGTAGTTGAGAAGCAGTGGTGTGGATTTGCTACTTACGTGCACTTATATATATGTATGTGTGTGGATATATATACAAAACACAGTTATTTCTCCAAACCAACTGTCACAGCTTGCCTTTAACAGGCTCCCTTGTAGAAAAGAGAATGTCCTCCTTGTTAAGATTCTCCAGTTTGTTAAAATACTCTGTATTGCTTCCAAAGGGCAACATGAATTGTTTTCCCAAACTGAAGCAGTAGCTAGATTTCACCCTTTAACATTATTTCTGTTTAACTGGTCTCAACTGAAACAATTGAATTTAGATGGATGGGCCTTTTTTGACTGGGAAGCTTTCATCTATATAGCTTCAAGATGTTCTATTTATTATTTATTATTAATTTTACTGGCCAAGGAAAGTTTTCAGTTAAAAACCACCCCTCCCAAAACAAATATATGGTAATTAGAGTTTTCCAAGAGCAAAATTTAAAATGATTAGGGTGCATAATCTCTTTTATTCTCCCAAAAGTGGCACCCTTAAAAATATGTTGGAAAACCAGTTCAGGTCATAGTATTAGTTATACACTCTCAGTGTGGCCTTACACGGGCCTCAGGTGCCCACAGGCTAGGCAGATGATCAGGTACTGTTCATCTTTGCTGGGGAGTCCTTTCCAATGTAGTCGGGGCAGTAGAAAAGATAGTGCCGCTCTTACCACAGACACGGTGGGCACGCCACAATTACTTGTTGAGAAAACGAATGCATGTTTTAGAGTCCTAAAATGTGTTGTTGTTTATACATGGAATCCTCTGATGGCTGTAGCTGTGTTGGCCCTATCACCCAGTCAGTATGTCGGCGTAAGTCGCACGACCCTAAGTAGCCCAGCTTTTCTCAGGATGGCAGCATTTCCTTCCAGCCCTCCCTGTCTTCCACCAAGAAGGCTCTCCCAACTAGGGCAGAGGACAGAGCGTTACTGAGAAATTGCGGGTTAAGCTTTATCTTTCTTCTCCCATATGTGTTTACTGTGGCACTTCCTTCTGCTCCTGTCCTGGCCCTGGTTCTCTCTGGTTGATCCAATGTCCAGGCTGGATTTTGGCCTCTGGCCCTCACTCGGTTTCTGATTCTGTCCCCTAATGAACCTGGATGCTGGGGCATTAATTCTTGCTGACCTGGTTGGAATCCACACCTTGCCATCCCATTTTCTCTTTGACCAGACACCCTTATTTTCTCTCTTTCTCCTTCTAATTCTTCTCCCTCTGCTGTACTCCCTCACCCACCCAACAGCAAATCCAGCCTGGGGGAATCTGCCTCTTGGCCTTGGCATCTCTGACACACAACAACGTCAAGGGCTGATATAATGGAGATAGCTGAGCTGCCAGGTGTTGGAGAAGCTGAATAAGACAACAAGCCTAGATGGAAGTAACAGTCAAGGCTTTAATCGCTTACTGTGATAGGATAAGATAGATGAGCAGGAGGCTAACCATGGATCAGTGCTGCTGAGTGAGCTTTGGATGGGGAACCATCTCGCTGGTGAGGAAGCCCCAGATAAAAGGCTTCTGCCATTTATGGTTCTGAGGGCTGATGGGAGGGAGATGGAGTTAGGAGCAGAAAAGTTCCGAGTCCTGAGTCAGAATGGACAAAAGTACCCTTGAGGTCTTCCCCACCTCCCCCCAGTGAGGAGATCTCACCAGAGATGCCTAGGAAAGGCCTTGCCTCTATGGAGGGCTCCAGATGGAGGCGCCTGGGCTGGGAATACAGCTGTGCACAAGAACATGACTGTCCAAGGGTTCCTGTGTCCTCGACGGCTGCTCCCTCCAGAGACTGCAGTGCCCTGGCTGTGCACGTGGCCAGATGTGGGAACGGCAGCCTCCCCCGCGAGGCCTGCCAGGCAAAGCCTTTGCAATTGCCTGTGGTCTGAAGGATCTCACCCAGGATTTGGCCGGGAGCTGGACTCCTCAAGGGGTTCTGGAGAGAGCTCTCCTGCTGGCAGACAGTGGCATGGGAGGTGTCTGGCTTCCATCCTCAGCTGAGGCTCTGAGGGCCCTTCTGCAGCCCTCTATGTACCCTCTTCTCTGCCCTTGATCTTCTTCACCATTTCCCTCAACCCCAAGCCCTCTTGAAGCCCCTTGAATTCTCAGGTTTTTCTTACCTCCTACTTCATAGACAAGTTTGAGACCTCAGAGGTTTCTTCCCATCAATCCCTCCAACTGACCTTTTCTTGGCACTTTTTCTGCATAGCCGATTCTTTCAGCTGTGTTCTATTTGCTTTCTTTGCTCAAGACGTTTGTGATGTCACTTATCCTTCCTTTTCTCTATTGCCTCTAATGCTGCCCATCATTTCATAAACATGCTCAGATCTCCGTCTTACATAAGACAAAAACAAGCAAACCCAGACATGCTGAAATCAAACATGTTAATTCTTCAGTGCCCAAGAAGTCTCATTTCTTGTGATTTTAGGGACCCATTAAATAACACTCATAAATTCTTCTCCTGAACTTTGAACCAAATGAGAATCAAAGCATAAGCATCGACAAGTGGAGATCAGATTGTCAGATTGGTTCCTGATAGACCTGACTGGGTGAGAAGGAATAGGGCTTCCTGCCTTTGGGGCAGCAGAATGGAAATTCCCCCTACTCTGTAGAAACAGGGGGAGGGGGAAGACCCCTCCAGGGCCCTTGCATTCTGTTACTGGCCATGCTTCCTTGGAGACAGCCCTGTGGACTTACCACCTTCAAGAACTTTGCAACTTCTCTGCTTTCCACTTCTCACTGCCCTATCATTTATATCCCATCACTTCACTGAAATTACACCCCCTAAGTTCAACAATATCTGTATTAGTCCACCAAAGGGGTGCTGATACAAAGTGCCAGAACTCTGTTGTCTTTTATAAAGAGCGTTGATTTGGGGTAGAATCTTACAGTGACAAGGCCCTAAAGAGTCCAGCTCAAGGTACCATAAGAAGTACTTTCTTACCCAAAGTGATTAGCCATGTGTTGAAATAAAATAGTGGATGATGTCTGTGAGGGTTCAGCCTTCCTTCTTGCTCTTAAGGCTCTGTGGTCCCAGCTTCTTCCAATATCAGCTGTAGGCTGGCATAAGGCTTGTCTCTCTCCCCAAGGCTTGTTTCTTTCTGGGCTCAGCTGCTCTGGTCT
>PVKH010039547.1:0-11174 GCA_004027955.1 Chaetophractus vellerosus | reverse complement strand
GGGGGGGGATATGTAGCAAAAAATAAAGAAAGAAACAAACAAACAAACATTTTCAAAAAAGAGTAACAACAAAATGTTCTTTCTTAAAATTGTCTTAAGTTTCAAAACTGCTAAAATTTGGGTTCTATAAAATACGTAGTTTAAACAAAATGAACTCTAACAGGTAAAAACCTGATTTACTGGAGAAACGATTTAGGGCACCTTCATTTTTATTTTCATTAATATTTAAGAGGACACAGCAACTATAATAATATATAACCTGAATGAAAACAAGGAAAAAACTTAATTGAGGTTACAAAATTGTTGCTAAATTGAAAATATGACAGAGGTATAAGAATTCATGATGTTAAGAAGGAAATAAATTTTAATACAGTAATAATAACAGATGAAACTATATTAACAAAAATGAGGAAAACAATTGTAACTCTAACCTAAGAATTTTAACCAACGAGATGTGAGAGGATATTTTTCAATGATTTTTCACTAAGGTTCAAATATTTTAAAATATTTAAAAATAAAAGGGCAACCAACAGTCAAACTATATTCTAGAGTTTTGAAGAAAATGAATACTTCATATTTCTTTTTTATTTAATGAAACTTTTTGGATGTCTACTAATTACATAAAATAACTAAGAATGTACTTAGTGTCAATTAAAAATCATCTGGACCTTGCCCTCATGTAGCATACATTCTAATTAGGGAAAAAGAAAATTATATAACTTAGGCACATAAACACATAGAAACCTAATAGAAATAAATGCTAATAAATATCCAATTTACCTTAGAGAAGCTAAGAAATTCTTTCTGAAGAAGTACATCTTAAAATGGTACTTGATGGATAAGTTATAAATAGCCATCTTAGGGTTGAATCTTTGAAACAGGGGGTAAGTTAGCATATTTGAAGAACTGAGAGAAGATGTCCAGAGTACAGCCAGTAGGAGATAGAGTGTTATAAGTTCAGAAAAGTAGATCCTTGTTGCTTATGTGTTCCCATCATCCACAGTAGAAAATCCTAAGACAGAGGGCATCAAAAGGAGTCCTCATTAGTGGTTATATAGGTCTGAGGAAGGAATGCTAAGGGGTGTAGAGTATTTCTTTTTGGAGTAAGGAAACTGTTCTAAAATTTTTCAGATGATAAATGTACAATATTGTGATTATGCTAAAAGTCATTGATTATACATTTTGGATAGAATATCCAGAAACAGCAGCTATGTACAGTAGGGGAAGCATAGAGAAATTGAGAGGTGAGGAATTTTCTTGTTTGTCTGGTTTTTGCTTATTATTATTATTATTATTATTAAAACAATGAAAATACTCTAATAATGATTGAAGTGATGAATGCACAACTATGCGATTATAGCAAAAACCATTGATTGTACACCTTGGATGAATTGTATGCTTTATTAATATATATCAATAAAATTGATCAAAATAAAAAAGGGTCCTCAGAAAGCTATTTCCTTGGTAGTAAGGAGAAATTACCTTTAAAGACTTTTCTAAATCTGCTTCACAAAGCTTGAAAGTCAGTCTCAAAGTGATAGAATTGCCTCAAAATAATTTAATTTAGTCTCAAAGCAACGTTCAAAAATATTGAAAAGTTTACAGAAAATTTAAGCCACCCAAAAATGTAAAATTCGCAATGCCTAAAATCCAATAAACAAATAACCAGACATGAAAGATCCAGGAAAATAAGAATCATGATGAAGGAAAAATAATCAATCAACCGAAAAGGTACATAAGTGGCACAGAGAAGGGTATTAATTGGAAACAATGCTAAAAAGCTATTATAACTATAGGGAATATACTCAAGAAAATAGAGAAAAACATGAGCCTCATGAAGAGAAAAATGCAAGATAAAAAGAAAATAAATAAAAATTCTGACGATGAAAAATGGAATAAAGAAACCTATATGATTTCTAAAAAAATAATAGAAAAATTTAATGTCCTTGCATAAAGAAAATATTTTAAAAATATAACTGTATTAGTCAGCCCGAAAGGTGCTGATTCAAAATATCAGAACTCTGTTGGCTTTTATAAAGGGTGTTATTTGAAATAGAAGCTTACAGTCACAAGGGCATAAAGCATCCAACTCAAAGTTATTTCACCAAACTCTGTTGCCATGTGTTGAGACAAGATGGCGGGTTAGAGAAAGGGTTCAGCCTTTCTCTTTACTCTTAAGGCTCTGTAGACGCAGCTTCTCCCTATCTCAGCTGTAGGCAGTCGTAATGTTCGTCTCTCTCCCTGGGTCTCATTTCTTACTGGATTCAGCTGCTCTGATTCCTTCCCAAGTTCAGCTGTAAACTATCAGGCTCATCTCTCTTCCCAGGCCCACGTGTAAGGAGCACTCTCTCTTCCTTCGTATCTGCTTCTCTGTGTCTACTTCCGTGTGAGGGTATCTTTTATCCCCACTAAGGGGATGGGGACTCAAACAAAGTTGCCCTAATGATGTGGACAAATAAAAGCCCTAATCTTGATTTAATAAAATAAAAGTGATACCTCTAAATCTAATACAATCTAATAGGCCCAGAGCAACAGATCAGTTTACAAAACACTATCTATTTTTTGGAATTCATAAACAATGCCAAACTGCTACAATAACACAAACTTAAAGAAAAAAAGGTTGATAAATTATATTTCATTAAGTTAAACATTTTTTTTCAAAAAATACTCATAAGAAAATGAAATGGCAAGCTACAGATTTGAAGAAAATATTTGTAAAACATTCCTCTAGCAAAGGACTTAAATGCATATATTAAAAATCTTTAAAACAGAAAAATAACAGGGACATAAACAATTAAAACCGTACAAAATATTTAAGACATTACATCAAAGAGTGTTTATAATAGCAAACAATATAAAATATGTAAAAGCAAATGTCACTCATCTGAGAAAGGCGAATTAAAACCACATGGGATATTACTACACACACATCTGAATGGCTAAAATTAAAAAGACTAACCATATCAAAATTGACAAGGATTCCAAATGGTTGGAAGTTGAAGCAATTTGATATTATTTATGAATTTCAAAAAAAGATAATGATTATATTTGTAAACTTGTCTGTTCTTCTGGGTTTAATACCCTTTGATGCTATTAAATCAAGATTAGGGGTTTGATTTGACCTGTCCGTAGTTGTGTGACTCAGGGTTGAGTCCCACCACCTTGATGGGCTGATAGAAACAGGCACTCACTCTAGAACACACACAAGAAGATACACAGAGAAAGGGAGAGAGAGCTCCACAGACACAGCAGAGGAGAGAACTTTTATCCTGCATCCGCGGAAAAAGAGATGATCCATTTTTGGATAGTTTGCAGCTGAAGAGAACATAGCAGCTGAGCTGAGGAAGCCCGGAAATAAACAACCCCTATGCCAGCCTATAGCTGAGATCAGAAGAAGCTGGGCCCATGGAGGCTTAAGAGGAAGGAGGGAGGAGAAACCAGGCCTGCCACCTTACTTCAACATGTGGCAACTGATTTGGGTGAGAAAGTACCTCTTATGGTACCTTGAGTTGAACTCTTTAGGGCCTTGTAACTGTAAGCTTTTACCCCAAATAAATACAAACTTCTGGTACTTTGCATCAGCACTTCTTTGGCTAATACAGAAGTAAAATGATACAATGACTTTGAAGAACAGTTTGTCATTTTCTTAAAAATTTCAGTCTATACATATCATATAACCCAGCCATTCCACATCTAGGTATTTATCCAAGAGAACTTGTAAGCCTGTGTCCAAAAAATCCTTATACATGAAAGTTTATTTACAATAGTTCAAACTGGAAATAAACCAAATGTCCATCAATAGGTGAATAAAATGTTGTATATCCATACATGTAATACAATTTTTCAATGCAAAGGAACAAACTATTGATACACGTGTTACAAATAATTTTCAAAATTATTATGCTGAGTGAAAGCCAGGCAAAGAATAGTACTTTCAATATGATTCTATTTATATACAAAGTTATAAAATACAAATTGATCTATAGTGAAAGAACGCAAATTAGTGGTTAACTAGGAATGGGAATGGAGGGAGGATGGATTATCTGAAATAAATAGAATATGCAAATTCTTAAAGTCAGAAACTAGAATAAGGTTACCAGGGACAGCGTGTGGGTAGAAAATGGGGAGTCAAAGCTTAATTTGTGTGGAGTTTTTGTTTGGTGTGATAGGAAATTTACTTCATCACTTTTAACATTTTTAAATGCTATTTGTTTTATTACAGAAGTAGGTTACAGAAAAAGTATGCAAATATTAAAGAGTTCCCAAATATACCCCCTCACCCACTCAGTTTTCCCTATAAATACTTTGCATTAGTGTGGAACCTTTGTTACAATTGATTAAGCAATGTTATTATAATTATATTATTAACTATAGTCCATAGTTTACATTAGAGTTTACTGTTTGTGTTTTATAGACTTATGGTTTTATTTAAATATTTATTTTTGCAACATATATACAACCTAAAATTTCCTCTTTTAACAACATTAAAATATATAGTTGAGTGGTGTTAATTATATTCACAATGTTGTGCTATCATCACCAAAGTCCATTACCAAAACATTTCCATCACCAAAACAGAAACTCTGTACCAAGTAGTCATTGACTTTCCATTCCTTAGCCCCATCCCAGCCCCTGGTAAGCTGTATTCTAGTTTCTGACTCTATGTATTTGCTTATTCTAGTTGTTTCATATCAGTGAGGGCATGCAATATTTGTCTTTCTGTGTTTGGCTTATTTCACTACACATGATGTCTTCAAGGTTCATCCATGTCATCGCATGTGTCAGAACTTCATTCCTTTTTATGAGCAATGTTTCATAGTATGTATATAGCATATATTGTTTATTTAGTTATCTGTTGATGGACAGTTGGATCATTTATACATTTTTGCAATTGTGAATAATGCCTCTATTAACATTGGTGTACAAATATTTGTTGAAATCCCTGTTTTTAATTCTTTTAAGTATATAGTTAGAAGTGGAACTGCTGGGACATATGGTAATTCCATACTCAACTTTCAGAGAAATCACCAAACTTTTTTCCACATTGGCTACACTATTTTACATTCCCACTATCCCACTATGAGTGTTGCTATTTCTCCACAGCCTCCCAAACACTTTTTATTTTCCATTTTTTAAATTGCTTTTCTAGTGGATATAAAAATGTATCTCGTTGTGTTTCTGATTGGCATTTCTCTGATGGTTGGTGACATTAAACTACTTTTCATGGGTTTATTGGCCATTTTTATATCTTCTTTGGAATGAGTCTCCTTTTAAAAACCTAATTTCAGCTCATTTTCTTTTACTAATAAACAAAGAGAAAATCCAACTAAATGTGACATAGCATCTGAACCAGATACAATTTTCTATATAGAACAATATTGGGACAACCAGTAAAACTTGAATGGTGCCTGAGACTAAAATGACAGAAATGTGTCAATGATAGATTCTGGATTTTTAATGATGAAGTTGTGGTTTTATAGGAGGAAGTTCTAGTTTGTAGAAAATACACATGAAAGTATTTGGGAGTGATGGGGCATCATGTTGGCAACTTACATTAAAATGGAAAAATATGTCATTAATATTACACTTTCAACCATCTGTAAGATTGAAATTATTTCCAAATTAAAACAACAGCAGCAGCAACAACTGTTCTCCTAATTGAGGAGATAATTTGTATGCTATGTTTCTATCACCAAAAGAAACATGAACAATTAACAAAGATACTAGACAGGAGAAAATATTCATAAGATACATATAAGATATAGTATATTAATGAAAACCAGAAAGCATAGAACTGAAAATCCAAGGAATGGGAAAATAATAAGATTAGACAATTTAAGTACATGAAGTGATGTTCAACCTTATCAGTAAAGAGAAATATTCTAAAGATGGGGAGAGAGAGAAAGAGACCAAATTAACAAATTTTTCTTTTTTTAAATCCAGGTAATATCAGTTGCTGGCAAAGGATGCAGAGAAAATGAACTTTAATTCGTTGCTGGTAAGAGAGATACTAGCATCCATTCAATAGAATAATTTTGGAACACTCTACCATACAACATTTAAACTCACAGATAAGTACCATATACATACATCTCTCTTTCTATCTATCTATCAAATCTCAAAGGTACAAAAGCTATGCATATAAGTATATTAATAAAAATATTCTCTGTAATACCAATATAGCCTTTAATAACAAGTAGTTACAAAACATATCAAATAAAACATTCTTTAATAACAAGTAGTTAAAATCTATGAGTATTTAATAAATAAGATTTTATAAATAAAAATAAAGAATATAAATTTTAGAATCAGAAAATGAAGGAAGTCTTCATAGCAGAATTAAAATCAATGAGCCAAAACTATGTACATGAATACTTATTGATTTAAGAATGTTGAAAAATGTAGGAAGTAGAAAGAAATATAATGCTTAAAAGCATTTATGTAAATTTATTACATAACAGTGGGTTGGGGGATGTCAATATGTTATTCTTAGGGATTGAAGATAAAGGGGATGAAAAAATCATAGAGCCACATAGGGATAACTGATGTGTGTTTGCTACAAATTAGGATTAGGCTCAATCAATTCAAACCAGTTCACCTCTGGTATAACAATAATCCCAATTATCTGGGCTTCCTTATTTATCAGTAACCACTCTTTGATGCAAAACTTTGAAGCTCTTGGAAGAGCGTATTATCATTAACGTGTTTTGTTATTCTGGATGAACCTAAAACTCTGCCATATAACTTAAAATTTGATCCCCACTAAAAGGCAGCTGGCTCTGTGAGGAATCACTACCTAAAATATTAAGAGTCATGATATATCTATGTTAATTTGTTTTAATTTCTTTCCTGAAGGCTGATTTAAAGGCAGAGTAAGAAGACACAATGAGGGTACTTGGCACAGGAAAGACTAGGGAGAAGAAGGTAAAAATACTAGATTGTGATCTTCTGAACACTGGCAACTCACATTATTTAGGATTCTTTGATGTCTTAGACAGTGCTTAGAACATTGGTGTTAGGGCAAGTTGTTCTATGTTGAATCATAGGAACACAGACTCAGGCACAACAGAAACTTTTAACAAATGACCACTTCATTACTTACATGGCACAAAAGGTCCAAAAGAACAGGAGGAGAGATCCCATCGTAGTTGTTGTCCTAGGGATGCCAACTGCTCAGGCCAGTATCAGTGGATGGCAGCTCCATGCGTCCCACTTTATTTCAGGGAACAGAGACAATCTATGCTGCCCCAGGGCAGGGTAATTTTATAACTGCAGGGGAAGGGAGCCCTGCCACTGACAGTTCCTTATAAGCAGCTGAAATTGCTTTTTCCAAGTTTCCAGGTTTAAAGTGTTGTCTGGCCTTTCTATTAAAGCTAAAATATCCCCTGGGCTACAGAATGGAAACATAATGAAACATCTGTCCACCTAGGAAAGGAGGTGCTGATAGGCGAGGGCTGGGAGCTGGCCTCGAGATGTGTCCCTGACTTCTCCAGCAATAGGTACTCATTAAATATTTGATGATCAATTAATAAAAGAGTAAAGAAATAAAGTCTAGAACAGGAAGAATGATGATAATACACCTTCAGGCAAAATATATTTAATAGTAATTAGAGGTGATCATAAATATTTTTTATTACTTTATTGTATGATCAGCATTCAGCAGAACCTGTAATCTCAGACTACCTAGATATGAATAACTGAAGACAATTTTACACATGATTGAACTGATAGTTTTTGATTAAGTGTGGCCTGTTTGCATGTTGATGACTTGATCAAACACTATTTCAAGGGTTATTTCAAAAGTGGTCTCACTGAAGAGAGCTAGCATAGCAATGATTTTTCAAGCACAGAGAAGGGCAGCTGTGTGACTACACAATGCACCTCATCTTTAAACTGCAAGAAGAGATGTCTCTCCCATAGGTAAGGATTAAAGGAGTTGGTATTTGCAAAAATCACAGAAATGTGCCTGGCATGTAAGAAACACGAGGCAAGTGATTCCACTACTATGACTTTGAACTGATTAACTGCTCTACTACGTCTCTCAGTCAGTCTTCCTCTATGCGTTTGGTGGTATCTCCTTTTACTAAATAGCATGTCTCCTAATCTCAGCTCTTTCATAACTTCCCATCTCAATCCTCTGTTTTGGGGAAGATTTTTCAGACCATTTCATTTACTGATGTCATACAGATAAGACACCCTGCAGACTTCATTTGCTGAGTCCATATTCCCCATCTGGAATATTCCCCTCTAATCTTCTCCATCAATTCATTAACCAGGATGAGAATAACGCATGCTGACTAAGTCCTACAGCTCTCTCTAATTCTTTCTCTATTGTGTATGTTCTATGGCACCTTAGCATTTATTTTACCAGTTCCTTTAGAGCTGCTTTCTAAATTCTTTAAAAAATATTTTGTCTCCAAAGTTTTTATGTCCATCCATTTAAAAGAATCCCCACATCCTTCACTTTTTGATTGTTAGTTTCCTTTACAGCTCCTCTGTGCTGTGTGACACAGAGTTGATCATTAATTAAGACTGACTGACTAGATGTAGTAAAAGGTATTTCAGATTGAAGCCTTTTTAAAATGTTTAATAATGCTGTTCATTAAATTATTTGATATCCCATAGTATTTTAAACTAAATCAGTTAACTAAACTAGCACTGGATTAATATCAATACAGTTGTATGAATTCTTCTTCATTAGATTTAATGCATATTCCTAGAATAGAATTCTTCAGAAATGTGGATAACCACACCCAAGAAAGAAGAATAAGATTCTAGAATTCACAATCATCTCGCCTGAGATTATATAAAGTGTTGTTTAAAAAGGAACATATTTCTTGGTCTTCCCAATGTGAGTATGACACAAATGTTTCCGTAAATCTTTTTGTATCATTGACTGAAATAATTTCATGTTGAGTAATGCTTTAAAAAGCCATTAACATGATTCTAAGAACAATAATGCTCTTTGGATTTGTTGTAAGACCCTTACTACTTACAATGCAGGAAGAGTTCAGCACACCTTACAGAAGTCTTCGAATATTTCCTTTAAAATATTGCCCACAACAAAGGAATTTCACAATGACATTCCTTTGGCAGTGCTAACTGACAGCATCACATGCTTAATCTTATGATGTGCTTAGTAATCAGGTCTTCAAAGGCATATTCAGCCTGAGTCAACAGAAGGAAGGGTGATTTCAATGACAGTATTCACAACAAATGTCCTCCTGGGGAGCATTCACATAATTATGGGAATGGAAATGATCATTACTTGTCATTTATTATTTTACTATGTCCCCTTGAAGTGTATAATAGTTGAATCCATCCATCCATCCATCCTCCTTCACAGATTATTCTAATAGAGCTCATCTACAGAACCACTTTGTATTCTACATAATAGGAACAGTTTAGACTCTGAAAGAAACCTTCATTTATATAGTTATTAAGCATATTTTAATGACACCAGTAAAAAATGGAATTGGATTAAAAAAAAATCCAGTAACAGAGTATGTCTCTTTGTGTGTTCATTCTTTTAGGTCTAAATAACCTTTGGGAAGGTTCCACTCTGAATTGAAAAGTGACATTAGTCCTTGGTTTATGGATATTTACATAGCCAGTGTGTTTCCTTCAAATATTTTGTTTGAAATAAGATACAAAACTTTTTTCTAAAATAATGGTTACAAAGTATTTTTTAAATACATTTATGTGAAATATAAAATTATAACCAGAAGAAAATGCTGATCATCAAATGTTAATATTTAAAAGAATTTAGTCAGTGTATTGTTAAATATTGTATTGTTTTTGGAATATTCTCTGACATTAATCGCTTTCCTCTTAATTTCCTCCACTCTGCTGTGAAAAGTATATTACTCTATTGCCCAATACTGAATAAATGCTTCTCCTAGTTCCTCCCTGAGGCACTTGTGCCCTTATGTGGCTAACATTTGAAGTAATTTCATTGGCAAAACTTTCTTTCAAAACTATAAATTATAAATCTGTTTGTTTGTCCAAACCATCCATAATCAAATGGATAATTTAGGTGGACACACATATATACATACACACACACATATATACATTAAACTACAAGATAGACTGCATCAGAAATATATGAGGAAAAAAACAAAAGATGAGGTGAAGTAAAACAGGGAGTAGGGAAGGACATAAAATGAAACATACTATTAGATAAATCCCATTTCTATCCACTTGCAAAATATAAAATAGAAATTTGTTTTTAAGATTTAAATTTTTTTTTTTTTTTTTAGATAGCAGGGCCAAGGATTGAACCTGGTATCTTGTTTGTGGGAAACCAGCACTCAACCACTGAGCCACATCAGTTTTCTTGAGTTGGTTTTGTCTGTTTTGCTTGTTGTTTGTTCTTGTTCCATCAGAAGGCACAGGGAACCGAACCCAGAACCACCCATGTGGGAGGCAGATACTCAACTGCTTGAGCCACATCTGCTCTCATATTTTTAAGGTTTTGATCACTTGCCACTTTTTATTCTAAATGACAGTTTCAGTATATATATTCAACTTTTCAGATAAAAGATCAGTATACTGGATTTTGAGGACAAGAAAAACTTCTATGTCTTTGTAAGGGTGGCATTATGAACAAAGTTATTATTACTAAATAATGCATTAGAGAGTTTCTTTTTCCCATGTTATTTAATATATGCTGATAGCATCCACTAAAACTATTCTTTATAGAAGCTGAATTTAATATGCATAGTCTTCCATATATGACCTTTTGATAATATGTAGACCAAGTGTTAAATTGGACATTTCATCTGAAGCATCATGATACAAATAGACTGAAATTCTCAAGTGAGTTAAAGATGAAAACAAAAGTTGACAAGAAGTGGTTTTTACAATTCTGTCTTTCGTGCATAACCAGAATATCAAACCATAAGCAGGAGAAAAGGGAAATTTTGTGAGTGGATTTCTTAGGAGAGAGCTGGTATCTGAGCCCTACCTTCTGAATTCCAGGAGGGAAAGGGAGGTGAGTATATAACTCCTTTTCTCAAGCCTCAGTGGTTATCACTGAGATAACCTGATATATCTTTCCTGTATGGGGGATACAGTAGTAGCCTGGAGTCTCACTTCCATCTCAGGGGATTTGGAGGGCAGGGGCATTGTCTGTCAAGTTGCCTGCTCTGCTACTCTGCTATTCTATCTAG
>PVKH010039546.1:0-11178 GCA_004027955.1 Chaetophractus vellerosus | reverse complement strand
GCAGTTCTGATGTTGGAGTGAGCCGATCGCCGGATAGCCTACAGCTGGCCTTGTGGAGAGACGCAACGCAGAGAGTCTCATAGTCTTCAGCTGAACTCATGAAGGAAACAGAAGCTAAGCCCAGAGAGAAACGCAGCCCCGGGAACAAAGGAACCCGGAAGCCTGAACCCTGGAGACGTCGGCAGCCATCTTCCTCCAGGGCATGGACTTTGGTATGGGAAGAAATTTATGCTTTGTGGCCTGGTAACTGTAAGCTTCTACCCCAAATAAATACCCTTTATAAAGACCAACCAATCTCTGGTATATTTCAAAAGGCACTCCTGTGGCTGACCAAAACACAAGATATATAATGGCCTGTATCTCCATCGTTCAGGACAATTCCAATGTCCCAAAAATGCCACCTTATTACACTTACTATTTTTTTTAAAAAAGTTTCTTAGGTTATATAAATGTTATGTAAAAAATACACAGGATTCCTATATGCCCTGCTCCCCACATCCCCCACATTTACAACATCCTTCAATAGTGTGGTACAGTCATTGCAATCGATGAACATATTTCAGAGTATTGACACTAAGAATGGATTAAAGTTTACATTGTAGCTTACACTTTCTCCCACCCAATTCTGTAGGGTATGGCAAGATATATAATGGCCTGTATCTGTCAGTGTAATGACATTCAGGACAATTCCCAAGCCCCCAAAATGACCCCACATTACACCTGTTTTTCCCTCTCCCTAGTGCATTTTAATTACTCCAAAACAATACAATAAAAATACAATAAAAAAACTGATGACTATCATACCCATATACTAGTGCTACTAATTACAAATCCTATGATATGCTTTCAACATTTGTATTCATTTCCAAACATTCACAAACAACTTTTTTAACCAATTCTGCACAGACTAAAACTCAGCTTTCCATTCTCTAACTACATTATATTCTCTGGTGACTTACATTCTAACTATTAACTCCATGAGTTTGCTCATTATATTTATTACATAATAGCAAAATCATACAACATTTGTCCTTTTGTGCCTGGCTTGCTTCACATTTGTCCTCTGGGTTCATCCAAATTGTCATATACTTCATGACTTCATTTCTTCTTACAGCTGCATAATATTCCACAGTTTACCCATTCATCACTTGATGGACTCAGGGTTGTTTCCATCTTTGGACAATTGTGAATAACATCATTATTTACATTGATGTGCAGATGTCTCTTTGTGTCACTGCTCTCAATTCTTCTGGGTATATACCTAGTAGTGGTAATGCTAGGAACCACCAGACTTCCACAGTTGCTGCACCATTCTATATTCCCAACAATAGTGCATAAGCATTCTTATCTCTCCTCATCTTCTACAACATTTGTAATTTTCTGTTTTGTTAATAGCGACTATTCTCATAGGTGTGAAATGATATCTCATTGTAGTTTTGATGTGCATTTCCCTAATCACCAATTATGTTGATCTTTTTTTCATGTGTTTTTTTCACCATTGGTATTTCTTCTTTAGAAAACTGTCTTTTCAGGTCTTTTGCTCATTTTTAAAATCAGTTCATTTGTCTTTTTATTATTGAATTGTAGGATCTCTTTATATCAGGGATATTAGATTCTTGTTGAATGTGTAATTTCCAAGTACTTTTCTCCCATGGAGGAGGCTGCCTTTTTACCCTCTTTACAAAGTCCTTTGAGGTGCAGAAATATTTAGTTTTAAGGAGGTCCCATTTATGTATTTTTTATTTTGTTGCTTGGGCTTTCAGTATAAGTTGTAAAAGACCCTCACCTACTACAAGGTCTTGTAGATATTTCCCTGTGTTATCTTCTAGATGTTTTATGTTCTTGACTGTTATTTATGTGTTTGATCCATTTTGAGATGGTTCTTCTATAGGGAGTGAGATAGCAGTCCTCTTTCATTCTTTTGGTTATGGATATCCAGTTCTCCCAGCACCATTTGTTGAAAAGACTACTCTGTCCCAGAAAATTGGACTTGGCAGGTGTGTCAAAAATCAGTTGGCCATAGAGGTGAGAATTTATTTATGAACTCTTATTTCAAATTTATTGATCAATGTGTCTCTCCTTGTGCCAATACCATGCTGTTTTGACCACTGTAGCTTTATAATACACTTTAAGGTCAGGAAGTGGAAGTCTTCCCACCTCGCCTTTTCTAGGATGTTTTTTGGATATTTGTGACAACTTTGCTTTCCAAATAAATTTGGTAATTTCTTTTTCTATTTCTGTAAAGTAGACTGTTGGAATTTTGATTGTTATTGCATTGAATCTAGAAATCAGTTGGGGTAGGATAGACATCTTCATGATCTTTATGCTTCCAATCCATGAACACAGAATGTCCCTACATTTGTTTAAGTCTTATCTGATTTCTTTTAGCAGTGTTTCATAGTTTTCTGAATATGCATTCTTTGCATCCCTGGTTAAATTAATTTCTAGATATTTGGGGTTTTTGTTGCTATTTTAGTTAGAATTTTTTATTTCTTCCTCATCTTGCTTATTGCTAGTGTATAGAAAGGCTAATTTTTGCATGTTGATCCTCTATCCTGCCATTTTGCTGAACTCATTTATTAGCTCTAATAGTTTTGTTGTAGATATTATAAAATTTTCAAAAAATAAGATCTTGTCCTTTACAAATAGAGTTTTACTTCCAATTTTCCATTTTGAATTTCTCATACAGTTAATGTAAGTTGTTTGTGCTTTCCTAGACATTTGTCCATTTTGTCTAGATTGTCAAATTTGTTGGCATACAGTTTCCCATAATATTCTCTTATGATCCTTTTTATTTCTGTGGGGTTGGTCATAATGTCCCTCTTCTCATTTCTAATTTTATTTGTATATTTTCTCCATTTTAAAAAAATCTATTAAGGGTTTGTCTATTTTATTGATCTTTTTCTTTTGATTTTGTTGATTTTCTCTATTGCTTTTTTGTTCTCAATTTCATTTATTTCTGCTCTAATCATTGCTATTTTTTTCTTTCTGATTGTGTTGGGATTAATTTATGCTTCTTTTCCTAGTTTCTCCTGTTGTTCAGATATATCTGATTTTAGATTTCTTCCTATTTAATATAGGCATTTAAGACTATAACTTTCTATATCTTGTCATAACTTACAAAAATATGTGAAAGTTTAAACTATGATATAAATCATAATCCACACTTAGTGGCAATGCTCCAATATGTTTTCATCAATTGTAACAAATGTACCACACTAATGAATGATGTTGTTAATGTGGGAAAGTGTGGGAGAGGTAGAGAGTGGGGCATGTGGGCATACCCTACATATTTTATGTAATATATATGTAACCTAAGTATCTTTAAAAAATAAATAAAATTTTAAAAAGACTATAAATTTCCCTCTCAGGATTTATTCTGCTGCATCCAATAAGTCTTGTTCATGTTTTCATTCCTCTTGAGATAACCTCTAATTTCACTTGCAATTTATTATTTGATTATGAATATGTTGTTTAGCCTCCATATATTTGTGACTTTTCCTCTTTTCTGCCTATTATTGAGATCCAGGGCCATTCTATTATAATCAGAGTATGTGCTTTGTATAATTTCAACCTTCTTAAATTTATTGAGAGTTGTTTTGTGGCCCAACATGAGTTCTATCTGGAGAAAGATCCATGAGCACTTGTGAAGAATGTATAACCTGATGATTTGGGGTGCGATGTGCTGTATATATCTGTCAGGTTCAGATCATTTGTCATATTGTTCAAGTTCTCTGTTTCCTTTGTTGATATTCTATTTAGTTGTACTATTCATTGATTTAAGTGGCATGTTGAAATCTCCAACTATTATTGTAAAGACATATTTCTCCACAGAGTTTGCCTCATGTATTTTGGGGCACCCTGGTTAGGTGCACAGATATTTATGATTGTTACTCTTTCATGGTAGATGTGCATTTTATTAATATATAATTGTTTTCTGCATCTGTTTTTACTTTTAAAGTCTGTTTTTTCTGGCACCAGTAAAGGTACTCTCTTTTGGTTACTGTTTGGATGAAATATCTTTTTCCAACATTTTACTTTCAGACTTTTTTCATTCTTGGGCCTATGAATCTCCTGCAGACAGCATATGAATTACTTGTGCTTTCTTATCCAATCTGTCAGCCTATGTATTTTGGTTGGGGATTTTCATTCATTAACATTCAATGTAATTATTGTAAAGGCATTACTTACTTCAATCATTTTATCCTTTGTTTTTCATATGTCAAATCTTATATTTGTCTGTTTTATTGCCATTTTGGTTAGCCTTTCTGATACTCTTCTCTTCTACACTCTCCTCCAAGCTTCTATCTCTAGATTTCTGTTTTTTTTAATTTTTAAATTTATTTTTATTTTTATTTTTTTCTGGCTGCGGGACTCCTTTTATTGTTTCCTGAAGAGCTGGGTTCTTATTTACATACTGTCACTGTTTCTGTTTATTTGTGACTATTATACTCACTATCATATTTGAAGGACAGTTTTGCTAGAGAAAGAATTCTAGGCTGGCAGTTTTTCTCTTACAATACTGTAATTATATCATACAACTGCCTTCTCACCTCTATGGTTTCTGAAGAGAAATCTGCACTAAGTCTTGCTGGACATCCTTTGTATGTGATGTTTCACTTCTCCCTTGCTGCTTTCAGAATTTCCCCTTATTTTTGGCATTTGGCATTCTGAATATTATGTGTATTGGTGTACATCTATTTGGGTTTATTCTAATTGGAGTATGCTGTGCTTCCTGGATACATGTATTCATGTCTTTCATGAGAGTTGGGAAAATTTGGGGTATTATTTCCTCACATACTCTTTCTGCCTCTAGGCTTCTCTTCTCCTTCTGGAACCTCCATAAGGGTACATTGGTTCACTGTGTGCTATCATTCAACTCCCTGAACACCTGCTCAATTTTTCCCATTCTCTTCTCCCTCTGTTCATCTCTCATTAAAGTTTTAGCTATTCTGATCTGATTTTTTCTTCTATGATTTCAAATCTGTGGTTGTATGCCTCTATTGTATTTTTAATCTCATTTATTTGCCTTTCATTACCATAAGTTCTGTTATTTTTCTATCCAAGATTTGAATTCTTCTTTATGCTTACCCAGTGTTTCAGTCAGCCACAGTGGTGCCTTTTGAAATATACCAAGATTGGTCAGTCTCTATAAAGGGTATTTATTTGGGGTAGAAGCTTACAGTTACCAGGCCACAAAGCATAAATTTCTTCCCTCAAAAAGTCCATGTGTTGGAGCAAGACAGCTGCCAAAGTCTCCAGTGTTCAGGCTTCTGGGTTCCTCTGTCCCAGGGCTACATTTCTCTCCAGGCTTAGCTTCTGTTTCCTCCACAAGCTCAGCTGTAGACCATGAGGCTCTTTATGCATTGCGTCTCTCCACAAGGCCAGCTGTAGACTATCGGGTGAATGGCTCACTCCAACATTAGAACTGCTTCTCAAATCTGCTTCTCCAAACCTGTCTTGCTTCTTAAACTTGAGACCACACCCACTGAGGGGTGGGGCTGAATGCCCTACTCACTGCAGCCCAGTCAACGCCCTAATCATAAACCAGTCATGCCCAGATGAACAGATGAGTTTACAAGCATAATCCAATTTATATTTTTGGAATCCATAATTACATAAAACTCAAACCATTACACCCAGCATCATCTTCTTTTTTTTACTTTTGAGGTATTTTTATTTTGATAAGAGGTATTTTTGTATTGAATGCCATTTTGCCTTTTTTGTTGTTGCTGTTAATCCACTTCTTAGAATAAAAAGTAAGAATTCAGCTTTTTTTTAAAGATTTATTTATTTTATTACATACCTCCCCTTTCCTCCTGCTGTGGCGATGCGCTGAGAGTGGTCATTGCACAGGCGTGACTTTCCTTGCTTGTGGGCAGCTTCTGCTTCCGTTCACGGGCTGGCTGTGCTTCAGTTCGTGGGTGGCTGGCTGTGCTCCATTCGTGGGCGAACTGCTCTGCCCATGGCAGCTTTTGCCCTGTCTGTGGCAGCTTTTTGCCCTGCCCACGGTGGCTCTGGCCCGCCCATTTTGGCTTGCCATTCTCAAAGTGGTCTGCCGGCTAGGAGAGGTCCCCGGGAACCAAACCTGGGGCCTCCCATGTGGTATGCCAGTGCCCTTTCCACTGGACTATTGAGCCGGCCCCATGAATTCAGCCTTGTGTGAAGTACCTGTATCAGAAATATTTTAGAAACAGTAAAGGTACCTGTATAAGAAATTTTATGCCTCTCAATTGGCAGGTTGGTGAAGATATATGGCTATAGAAATTTAAAAATCTTCATTAGTAGAAGAGAAAGGAAGAAAATAATTTGTAAATGTTTCTTCTAAAATAGGTGCTGTCCTATAGTTTCACTCATTTTAGCAATCCAAAGCACATTCTCTAATAGACATGATAAAGGTGATAAATATAAATTATGACATGGAATAGACCATGTGATTTAAAGTATTAAAACTTTTATATGCTACAAGAGTAAGTATAATGGATATTTGCAAAAATTCTTGTTAAAACTCAAAGGTTTTACCAAATGCCATAGCTTCTTAAACAACACATATAAATAGATTAATAAGTCAATGAGAACATTACATCAGATTCAGGATTGAAAGGATGTAGTCCTCAATGAAGATTTCAAAGCCAGATTTCACCTAAACCTTAATTTAAAAAAAATACTTAATTGCTAAAAATGCTAACCATCATCTGAGCCTTTTTGCTGCTGAAGGGATTTACCTCATTGTTAATGGCTGCTGATTGATCAGTGTGATGGCTACTGAAGGCTGGGTGGCCAGACATGGCTAGCAAGCTGGTATCCCACAGTCCAGGGCAGCCCTCACTGAACAACAAATCCCACAGTGAACAGTGAGTCACATGGGAGGAGCAACCAATCAGACCTCACCCAGTATTTTATTAATGTCTTTTATTTATTTAGCCAAGTTGTCTTTCAGCTATATGAATTGTTTTAGGAGATCTGTATGAACCTCATTCATTAGTTTCATCAAGTCATGTGTCTCATCTGGGGTTTTTATTTGTTCCTTTGCCTGAGTCATATATTTTTTTCTTGTTATGGCTAGTAATTTTTTGCTAATGTCTTGGCATCTGATCATGATGCTGAGTTTACTTTGATGTTCAACTCTTCCCCCTTGCAAAGGGATTAACTGTTATATAGCTGTGTGCTACCAGTGCTCTTTTATTCTTGGTTCTGCTCATTCTGTATATTAAGGATTTCCCCTGTTCAACAACACAAACAAGAGCTGAGGAAACAGTAGTGAGGTGCAGTTTAATTTCCAAGGGCCTTGGAGAAAGAGGCATTAAAAGCATTTGATTGTCTTATTTATTTATTTATTTATTTATTTATTTATTTATTTATTTATTTATTTATTATTATTTTCCCTTCTTTTCATGCACTTGTTTTGTCTGCCAGCAGATGGTGTTCTTTGGTAGACCTCTCAGCTCAGACTCCAGATGTTAGGGGTTTATGCATTCACAGTAACTCCAAGGGTGAGACAGGAGTGACATCCTCACGGTGGAACAAGCTCCACAAACAAACATTTTCAGAAGCTGTTCTCCCTTGGCTGCCCACACCCTCCCTTACTCTGTTTCCTCAAGGAAAAACCCAGGACAATAGGGAGGGTGTTTAAGAAGGCAAATTATCTTTCATTCCCTGTGGGCTCTCAGGGAAAACAATACCATGGCCTCACACAACTCTGAAGTGTAAGATCCCTCCAATGCAGTAAACCAAGTTCACTGGCCAAAATCTGAATTTTCTATAGGCTGTGTCCCTCCCTCTCCCCTGTTTTGGAAAAAGGGTCTGTGCAAGCTCCTCAGTCTGCAGCCACCTGCAGTGGACCCCTTGCTCTTTGCTCTGAAGATAGAGGGGTGGGTACCAGAAGCTAATGCTGCAGTGCAGCCACCCAAGACTCCTTTCTTTCACCCCTCTCTCTTATGGGTGATGTCTAACCTTCCCCTGGTGTACTTAGTCCCAGAACAGCCTTCCAGATGGTCTTCACTTGGCTTCTAGCTATTTATTTTGGAGAGAAGTGATCTCAATGCTTCTCTAGTCCTCCATCTTCCAGGCCATTATATTGGTCATGGCCTTTTTCTAACACTATTGTCCATTCTTCTGAAGATATCAGCACATTCAATAAGTCCTGTATGTCCACTCAACAAGGAATATGAACTACCATAACAGAATCAAATAAACTTTCCATTTTCTTGGGATCTTCCTTATAATTTGGGGCTCAATTCTTCCAATTTTAAAAGTCTAAAGTGGAGAATGGAGTGTGTAAAAACAATAAACCTTTTGGATGGCCTTGATTAACAATCCCAGTTGGCACCCAACTTTGTTGGAATTGCCCACCTGTAGGAGGGCTCCCTGGCAACATTGGGTACCACTCTGAGTAAGAGATTGGGAAGCCATTTCTAGGGGATCCAAGGGCAGTTCAAGATCACACTCTCCCTCTTCTTATCATCCTTCATAAAGTTCTGGAGGAGCAGTGGGAACAAGGAACAAGTCCAGCACTTTGTCTGAGGTGTTGGAATCAGGGAGTAGTTTCTTCTCTTTTCTTTGTTGGCAGATTGTATTAGGCCTGTGACTTGCTAAAATCACATCATGCCCAAAACATTGAACATATGGTTTCTCATACCATTTACTACGTTTTTAATAATATTTTTCTTGTTGCAAAATTGTATTGTACTCAAGAAACCTCTTTAGTGGCCATTCCCGGCCATGCTCTAATTTATATGTGGGCATGCATTTTCACTCAGAAATAGTCATGAGGATTCATAATTGAATTGTTCCCAATGTTTTTCTTTAATTTTTTTTAAAAAGATACTTGGATCATGTAAATGCTACATAAAAATTATAGGGATACACATGCACCCCACCTCCCATACTGCCCACAACCTCCCACATAAACATCCTTCATTAGTATGGCACATCAACTGCAATTGATATACACATCCTGGGGATTTGCCATTAAGCAAGGACCATAGTTCACATTGTAGACCACACTATCTCCCACACAATCCTGCATGTTATATGATGATATAAAATGGCCTATATCTGTCATTGCAATGTCATTCAGGACAATTCCCAAGTACCAAAAAAACCCCTTTATTACAACTGCTTTTCCCTCTCCCTGCCTGCAGATCATCCATTGGACACTGGATCCACAGCAATGTTGTAATTTCTTCCATTGCTTCAATCACAATATGTCTATAGTAGAATACCAGTAAGTCCACTCTAGTCCTTAGCTCTTCTCCCCATCCTGAGGAGCCTGGGATGGTGATGTCCACCCCACTTCCAATTGGGAGGGGGCTTATAGTCTCTGGGGAAGATGGATGGGACTTCCAACCACATTCCCAGAGGATATAAGCCCCCTCTGGCACATGGACAGCCCAAAGACTCAAGTCTCTGGATGGACACCTACAAATTCCAGTACCAAGTATAAGTTTGAATAGAAGGAACAGATGAGCCATGTGAAGAGAAGACATAGTTGAGTCCAACTCTGTCACTCTCAGGAGCACAAACTCCAAAGTAGGGCCCACTGGCAAGGCACCAAACTCCATAGCTATCCAGCCTGTCATAGGACCTAGGTGTCTCCAGAGCCCTCAGGAGCCCCACTATTTAGGGTGATATGCACTTTGGAATTCAATGAGATCCTACTGAGATGTGCATAAGTGTTACCTCTGCAATGAGCTCCCAACTCATTTTGAAGTCTCAGCCATATAAATTCATTTGTCTTTAAATGTTCCCCCTTTTATCCAAGGTCTTTTTCCAGTCACATTGCCAGTTGGCACTTGGTAGCAATCCCTTGGTGCCAGGGAAGCTCATCCCCAGGAGTCATGTCCCATTTTGGGAGAAATGTAATGCATTCATATGCTGAGTTTGGCTTAGAGAGAGGCCACATTTGATCAACAAGGAGGCTCTCAGAAGTAAACCTTTAGGCACCCCATAACAATACGTAAGTTTCAATTTCAAGAGCAAAGGCTCATAAGTCTAGTTTTCAATATCAAGGGCCCATTAGTGGGTCATCCTCCTTCTCCAGTCACTGCCCCTCCACTTGGGGGACTGTTGCAGCTCCCTTGGAGAATGTGGCAGAGCTCTCAAGGATGAAAATTCAGTATTCTCTCATTTATTGAGTGATTCTCCACCTACTGTGACAATGTCCTGTGAACATTTGAACATTTTTATACACCTTATATTTATGCTCAGGTAGACTTCCTCCCATGCATTCCCCATCCCTGACACCTCACACCAACCATCTTCCCCCACTCCAGTTGTAACCTTTCTGTGATCCAAAGTTTTTTCAAAGATGAAGCCATTACAATAGCTGAATACTATTAATAGGAAAATGAAATAATAATGATAAGTTTAAATGAAAGAAATAAAATGCAAAATTTTTTTAAAAAAACTAAAACTACAGTAAAATGAAAAGTTTGGGATATTAAAAAATGAAAAATATTTTTAAAAATTTTTGACCTTTTGCTTTTCATAACTTCAATATCTGTTGTCCAGTCTGTACTGTGGCACCTTCCCCTCTCATTCCACAGTGTCACACTATTTTTCATTTTGTTTTCAAAGAAGTTTTAGGTCACAGCTAAGTCACACACAGAATACAGGAGACTCTCATATAGCCAACATCCTCCCCCTTTCCTCCCCCCATATTAATATCTTTTTATATGTGGATGGTATCATTGTTATAACTGATATACAAATAGTGAAACATAGCTACTAAACATTGTCAATGATTTACACTATAGCTTACATTTTAGACCATACACTTTTATAAATTTTGATATTTATGATGTCCTGTGTGCATCACTGTATGGTAATCCAGAACTTTTCCACTGACCATTAAATACCCCCTTTTTTATCTATTCTCTTCCTCCCACCCCATCTCCTCAGGGCCCATGATGATCTCCTGGCTTGACTCATTGGATTATAAGATTTATAGTTACATGCAACAAGACATCTTGACACACTGGTTTGTCCTCCTCTATTAGGAACTTCCCTTTCTCTTAAGAAACTCTTGACTGTCTATTTCTGAACAAGTTGGCCCTCCCAAAGATGGGAGTCCAACTTCTTCCTGCCTATTATGTGGGCCTCCACCCACTGATACAATATGTTATGACAGAATGAACACACACACTCCCTAAAATCCTGCTCCAGGTGTGCCCTGTA
>PVKH010039545.1:0-11175 GCA_004027955.1 Chaetophractus vellerosus | reverse complement strand
CAGTAATTCAGGCCAGAGATGCGGGGATTGGACCAGGCGGCAGCAATGCAGATGGTAAGCAGGGTCAGCCTGTACTGTGATCGTGAAAGGATTTCCTGAAAGCCTGAATGTGGGATACAAGTGAATCACAGATTATCATAGAACATAGAGCCTTCTGGCTGCTACTCTAGTCCCAAACTTTCATGCCATAGATGAGGAACCTGAGATCAGAAATTCAGAGAGCTAGAGTTACTAGCCCAAGGATGCACAATTCAGCTTGCAGTAGATGCGGGACTCCCAGTTGCAGTGGCCCATGACCCCACTGGATGCATTCCAATGATGGAGATGATGGAGACAAGGGCTTCCAGGCCATCCAGCTGCACCGGAAGGGGCCAGGAGCAAATGTCTTGAAAGGAGTGACATTTTTCTTGGTAATAGTACCCAATCGCAGCTAATAGCCAAGTTCCCATGGAAGGCATGTGAACAGACTGTCCTTTTAATTTAAAGATAAACAGTAAAATCTTGGAGTCTTTTCATGACAGTAGTGGTGCGTGTGTTGATGGAAAGTCACTGCCGCAAGAGAAATGCAGCCTGTTCCCCTCTTTTTGGTTATCACGATGACATTTCCCACAAATGTACCTTATGTTCTCCTAATAATGTCTATAGAGCTATTTGGCTGTCAGCAGTAAAGCCCCCTCAGGTGATCTCAAAACCCTGGAGAAACGAAACCTTGGTTTCTCAACATTTCTCAGAATCTATTTGATATCACTTGGGACTCTTTGCCAACAACACCTCTATTTATGTATTATTTAAAAACCTTATAACAACACACACCTACAGACTGCTAAGGTGATTTTCCACTCAGATAGGGATGAATTCAATGGGATTGGTCCTGAAATGGATCCAAAGTCATTTGGAAGAAAGGCCATTTTCTCTTCCTCACTCCCTGGCACTGCCGTGCATCCCTTCTCCCATCTTATTAGACACGTTTAATTGATGGGAGAACCAATTAATCAAATATAACATATATGGTGTGTACGACTATTTTCCAAAATCTCTAAGTTGCTGGTTGGGTTTTCTTACTCTAGTAAGAATTGGTTTTCATTCCCTGAGCATACACACAGCAGCTAGCAGGAGAAGCATCCAGAAGCCTGCTGGGACACAGGAAGAAGTCTGTCTTGACTAAATTCCAGTTTTGTTCATTCCATAAAGCTGCTCATTCAGCTTTCACGATGACTTTAATATAGAGTACATCTATGCCAAGTATTATTTTAAATATCCCATTTTATTCCAAAGACTAAGTTCAAGCCGCTCTCCCAATACCAATAGCATAAAAAACAAACTCAACTCCAACACATTTTTCCAATTATTCTTTCTTTTTCTTGTCTTTAGCTTTGACACCCTTGTCATCACATTCTTTTCCAGAGGCTATGAGGTAACCGAACACTGTCTTTCTCAACTTACGGGACACTGAATCCAATGCTCCTGAAATCTGAAGTCTCGTTTGCTTCTTAAAACACAAATGACAAGCTTCCTTTCTTATCTTCCACATTTCACTCACTCAAGAGTTCAGAGAAGGGATTCAGGGAGGCTTAGGCACCTCACATTTGTTACCTCTGCTGATAAGAGATGCTCTTAGGACCGAGTAATGCCACCTCTGCTTCACTAATTCTTGATTACAAGAAAGAAAGCCAGAGAGACACAGAAAGAATGTGCCAGAAAATGGGAGACATGCTCAGTCACAATAAGAAAAGCAATTTTGATGAGAGGAGTTCATGAATATGAGGGGGCAAAATCTGGCTTTGAAATGGCATATTTACAGGAAGATGAGATGCTCATGCCTGCTTAAATACTTTTGTGTGGTTATTAATAATCCTCAAACATAACAAACTCTCAAGGCATATGTCCCAGTTACAGTGAAATCACATCACTGCACCATCGCACAGAGTAGTTTGCAAAGCTTATCTGGAGCTACATGGCATGCTAAGTAAACAGCCAACTGTGGGCATGCGTGAGCAGTGGAGCTGCCTCAGTTCAGGCTGCCAGTACCTAGCAACCTGGCACCAAGGAGGGAAACAAAGCAGATCACAGCCCAGGTGGGATCATCATTCTGTTGGGCAGCACAGTGGGTCCCAGAAGAAAGCACACGCCATAATTCCACACATCCCATCAGAGTGGGGCTACCTTGCACTAAGTGCTTCCAGTAAGATTAATCCATGATTCAAGAACAGGGGAGGACAGGGTCTCAAGATGTTCACCGTGAATCTGTGGCGTTCTAAGTGACTCACTGTGCCTGCCCCCGCACTGGCTTCACACATTGCTTGCTTATTTGCCACCCTCGATCCTCCTCTTGGCTCAGCTTCTCTATCTTCACAAAGTCAGCTTAAAAGCAAGCAAACTACCTGAAAAGGAGTGGCATATTCAACCATTGCCACTTTAAGCAATCAGTGGCATGCTAAAAGATCAAAAATTCTGTTGGGCAGAATTTTTTTAGAAAGGCACTAGTGATGACTTCTGACACACTAGTGGTGACTTCTGGCTCACTAGGCGCTAGGTCCCTGCTACACAAAATGTGGTCCATTGACCAGCATCATCACCATCACCTGGAGGCTTATGGGAGATACAGAATCTCAAGTCCACTCAGACCTGCAGAGTCAGAGTCTGCATTTTAATGAGATCCCCCAAGTATTTCAAGCATATGTTCAAGTTTAACTAGCAGTGTTCTAGGTTACACTGGGATCACTGGGTTCCAGAAAGATATTTTCAGACACTTGATGTTGGAAGTTGCAGAGAAATAAACTATCCCTACTTGATCTTTTGGGCTTGGGAGATACCTACATATTTCTATTATCCCTCTAGCTTACTAAATGGCTGTATCTCTTAGGAATCTTCAGGTTGAAAAGGACAGAAAAATAGGAAAAGAAAGAATAAAAGAGATGAAGAAAAAAAGTAAACTGGTTAAACACAGAAAGGAATGTTTGGGCCATAGGAAAAAATGACCAAGGGCATAAGACTTCATGCATGTCTAAATCAAAATTTGTCATTCGAAATTTTCCTCTCCCTTCCCACTGGCTCTTCCCCCTACGTGAACACATTTGAAAGCAAACTCTCTCAAGTGGTGGTAATGAATGTGACCACCAGCAAGTTCAGGGTTGCATCCTGACAGTTTTGCTACAGTAGCAATGAATAAACCACTTTTCCAATCATTTAAGCAAAAATTCCAGGTTTTACACTAGGAGATCCAGCTGGGGCTACCTCTGGAGCGATCACTGTAAATCTGACCTGCCAGGCCAAGTTACATATGCACCCTTTGACCAATGGGGTAATCTTAGTCCCACCCAAACCCCATGACCTTTAAGTGAAGAAGATGTGATTTCCCAAAGGAAAATCCAGATGCTGTTACTTGAAAGACAGGAAACAGTTTCTAAGCAGGGAACTCCAGCATATGCCCAGAACTTTGGTATCTTTGAAGTTAATGTTTCTGGCATCATTTATTGAGGTTCCACTTCATGCCAGGCAAATTGCTAGAAACTCGGGCTTGCTCTGAAATGAACAGCCCCAGTCCTCAAAAAAAGAAAGGTAGCAGACTCCTGACCACTGTGCAAAGCTAAATGGAAGCACAAGCTATGTGCTCTGGATTCCAGGAGGAGGAGCAATTAATTCTGCCTGAGGCACATGGCATGAAGACCACAACGCGTGGAGCCCAAAGGAAAGCAAGAGCTAGGATTAGTAATCAACTGACGAAATCTTAGAAGTTAAAAAGTGAATGGATGGGGGTTGGTGCCAGATTGCAAAGGGTAGCCATGATTTGCTGAAGAGTTTAGACTTTATTACAGGAAAGGCATGTGATAAAGGGCTAAAGAGGATAATGACATCCAAAAAGAGTCTGAAGAAGGTGGCATTGGCATTAACTGTGGAAATAATAAAACAGTGAATGAGAGATGAATTTCATGTTTTAATGTCTCTTCTGATGAAAAACAAAATGAGATTCTATAGCCTAAATGCTTACATCTAAAATAACTTCAATAAGCCTTCAGAGAGCACAAGCTTTAACAGAAAAGTTATTGGTTAAGGACAGTTTTCTGTTGGGGAAATACTGGGAAAATAAGTTAAAAGTCAATATTCCATGATCTGTTAGTTGAGCAAATTTTATAATAAATTTTGAAACATTCCTGCTTTAAACAACTAGACATCTTGCTGCTAATACTATATTTAAGTAGCAGGTTGCTTTATATTCTTCTTCCTGGAACATAATATAATTGCATTCTTTTATATTACCTGAAAAATACTAAAGATCACAGAGGCAAGAATGGAGGATAGAATAGAAAGCGGGAGGAAGAAAAGAAGGAAAGGGAGACAGTGAAAGAAGAGAAAGGCAAAAACAGGGAGGGGGGAGAAAGAAGGAGGGCAAGAGAAAGAAAAGAACAAGCAGGCAGACAGGAATGAAAGAAAAAAGGGGACGGGGACAGGGGAAAAGGTAAGCAGGTAAGTTATTTAACTGGTCTAGCAGGGTTTGCAGCGTTTGCTGTGAATCGATTTCCCATCAGAGTTGACTTTAGACTGCCCTTCAACTTGAGAAGCCAGATGTCACTCTAAGTTCAAGCTTCCTCTGCACTTGAGCTTCATGCTCACAGTTCAGACAGCAGTCTGCAGTGCATTTAGAACATTTTCTGGGAAAGGGTAGTATCATAACAAGAAGTGAGAGTATGTGCTGTGGATTCCCAGGGGATGCCGGGCCCTCTACTAAGAGCAGCCTCTCTTAGAGTGTGTTGACACTTCTTTGAGCTTTGATGGGCACTAAGCTGGCCTCTGGCCTTCTGTGGAGCCCACAGTCCATTTCCAGAGGCGAAAGCTTCCCTGAGAGCAGCATTCCTGGCAGTGCTGGCCCCCTAAGTAATCAGTCTTTGGGAAGCAAGAGATCAAACATGACCCAGAAACATCAGAGAACAAAGGGGAGTCGAAAAATGATGGGTGCATCCATTCTGGCAGTCATTTCCAAGTAGGACTGCCTCATCCCCACCCATAGATGGACAATCATATCCTTAAAGAGATCCCTTAAGAGCACACAGTTTATCCCAGAACACTGTGGAATGGATACTGCCTCCTGCCATCACTCCACAGATACTGACAATTGTGTGTGTGTGCATGTGCACATGTGTGTGTGTCTGATTTTATTCCTGAACCTTCGGCCTTGACCATTCATTTCAATTCAGGAGGAAGAAGCTCTGAATGTGTACAGACAGTACATTGACCCATAGAAAGAAAAGCTACTCACTTGGCCAAAAAAATCTGACTTTCTGGAAAGTTCCTGGAAATTTCTTCAACAATCTTAAACTCCAAAAATATTTCCCAATATAGGCATATATTCTAATATAAATTTCCTAATGTACACTTTTCCTTGGTTTATTTATAGCTTTCTTCACTGTCTCTCTTGGTGGATTAATATTTTCATTCATCCTCACAACACAAGCTAATCGTGCATGTGTGTGCGCGTTTGAGGTCTGCATATATGTGGATCCTGTGCGCAAGAGCAGCCCACGCAGAGTATGTATTTGCATGGTGCGTGTGTATATGTGGAGTCTGTATGTTCGTGCATGCTGTGTTTGGGGGAATGTGAGATGCATGTGGCTGTAGTGTGTGTGTGTGTGTAATATCTGAAGGACTATGAGGTCTCTGTATCTAGGGGAGTATGCACATGTGGTTTGGGGGTATGTATGGGGTATGCGCAGTGCATCTATATATGTCTGTTGTGTTGGGGGAGTGCAGGGTGCATATGCCAAAACTGTGCATGTCTTTGTACATCTGTGGGTGCACCATCTGAGTTTCTTGCTCATGTTCTAATCAAATAAATATTTCAAGAATATAAGAGGAGAATGCTCTATTCCATATAAAAATTGGTGTTGGAAGTAGACTCTGAATATTTGTTTTCATACATAAAGCAATTATTCTAGCTCATAGCCAAAGGCTGCCATCTTGGACTTTTGGGAAAAAGTCCAAAATAATACTTCCTCAAAGCTATTTAAAATTGGAATGGACATTCCATTTTGAGGTATCCAAAGGGATGACAGAAGATAGTTGATGGTGTGTTGTTTTTGAGGGAGAAAAACTATTAAAATGTTTCTGACTGTAGCAACAATAAAATACTAATGAACCGAAAGAACAGATGGAAATTGAAAAGCATGTGCAATGTCAAAACCCAAAATACTGTGATTTGTTAAATTACAGGGTTTTTTCCCCTGAGAGAGGAGCTGCAGTTTGCTGATAACTTGACAACAACCAGGATTATTACTGTAACACAGCAACGCCATTTTCTGCCTGAAACCTGCAAGAACTAATTAATTATATGGCTTTGGTTACTAGGTTAGAACCAAGCTTTGCTGTCCAGTTTCCAAAGACTGAACTTTCTAAATTGAAAGGAAACAGCATTTTCCTAATTGCTGACTATTGTAGATACTTACAAAGACTGCTATCCATTGCCGGAAGAGAAATTCCTCATGATAAATTCTGGTTGCTGTTTTGACTGTTTGGAAAGTCTCTTTTCCCACAGCTTTGTAAATTCTCAAGCCATGCGGACTTCCTTAGTGAACAGAAAGTCGTCGTCTTGAACTGCAGCTCCTAAGAAGGGCTGGATTTACTAGGCTAAATTGGTGAGGGGAAAAAATATATATTGTTCTCTGTCCTCTAAGAAAAAAAAAACGCAGTCTACTTCTTAATAAAGAAGTGAGATTTTAGAAGCCTCTAGAGTACAGGCAAATGGGGACTAATACTCTTTCCATTATAAAACAATCTGCTTTGCTTTATTTTTTTCCTACAAGTAGTTAGGGATTAGAAACCAAAATGAATCTGGGAGGCCCTGATGAAAATTGCAAGGATCAGATGCTTGCCTGACTGACAGTTTTCAGGCTCCTTCCTCTCCCACCACGTCTTTCTAATTCCCACCACCACCACCACCAGAATTTGGCACTTTCCTGCTGCCAGGGAAACAAACCTCCTGCACTGCCGGTGGGGGCGTGAACTGATAGAGCCGCGCTGGAAGGCAGCTAGCTCAGAGCTACTAAAATTGTAATTGTTCACTCCCTATGGCCTTGCAAGGGTACTTCTCAGTATCTTACCCAAGAAATGCTCTTCCATGTGTACAAGGAGGACTGTACAAGTGTGGACAACACTGCATCGTTTGTGGCAGCAAAGAAATAGAAGGGACCTGCAGGTTTGTCCATGGAAGAAGGACTAAATAATGTACCGTATATTTAGGTTATTGAATTACCTGCAACACTTCATATAAAAAGAATGCATATTAGTGAAGAGCCCCAAAATATAGTGTGGGACTGAATAAAAACAGGTAATTGAATAATGGGAGAAGAAGAATATGATAGCATTTATGTAAAATAGAGCCTGCAGGCATATACAAAATAATATCATACTTTTTATAAGTATGAATGTAAGTACACAGAGAATGGGCTAGAATTAGTTCCAATGAAATGATAAAAGTAATTATTCTCTGAGGAGGGGCTGGCTGTGGAGAGAGTGATCTAGACTTAACTCACCAGGTAGGTAATCCTGGAAGTTATTTATTCTCTCTGTCTTGGAGTCTCCATCTGTAATATGTGTAATATTAAAAATGTCTACATGATAGAGTTGCTGTGAGGATTAAATGACTGAATAATAAAAGAAACAATACCTATGGAGCACTGACTTGGTACCTGGTAATGTTCGAAGTACTTTTCCTATATTACCTTGTCTAATATGACATAGGGAGGACTGTTATGCCTATTTGACAGGTCAAGAAACTCAGGCACAGAGAGGTTAAGGTCACTTGCCAATAGAATCATAGCATTTTCAAAAGTATAAATTATTTCCAGATCTTTTGTGTAATTAAAATTGCATTGAAATAATATTAAATAAAAGAATCCAGAGTGATAGGAATGACTAATCCCTAGGGATGAACCCCTTAGGCACAGGGGGAGATCTTTCTGGCTCACATATCCCTTTGCCCATGAAGTCTGTAATCTTCCTGCTAATGCAAAGCTTGTGTAGGAAACTATCTTACAAGGACTGGACTCTGATCCTGGAACAAAGTCCCAAGGAGACAGGCCAGGGAAGTTTTTATGTGTGACTCACCTACAACCTCAGGTTGAAATCCAAAAGGGAACTCAAAGGAAGCTTCAAAGGCCCAAAAGGTCCAGGTTAAGAAAACCCTCTAAGTAAAGCCAGATTTAAACAAGAGGAGAAAAGGTAGAAATCCAGAGGGTGAGGGACAATGGCAGTCTTCAAAGAGAGGCAGCTAAATGAAGAATGACAAGTTCTGATAAGCTATTTATAAGGTTCTAAAGATTTTTCTTGAATCTCATGCATCTTTTTGCACGGGAAGGAAGTGAGTTTGGATCCATCCATTCTCCAGCTGAAGAAAGACTGGGATACCTGATCTTGACCTTTTAACAGTACATTGCTTTGGCCAACTAATTAAACTGAAGATGGACAACCTTCCAGTCGATCAGGTTCAAAATCCTGGGGTGGGCTTGATTCCTTCTTCTTCCAAACCCACTGTAACAGAATGAATAACTGATCTCAATGTTTCACCCTCCTGTGTCCTCATGGTGGGAAGAGCACACCGCCTACACCTTCAATTTGGTTTTGTCCATGTGAACTGCTTTGACCAATGGGATGTTAACAGCTGTGATGTGAGGAAAGGCTTAAAATGCATAGTTGTTTTTGTGCTTTTGCACTTGTGCTATCACTGGGTAGCTACTGCCCCTCCACCTTAGATCACAGAATGAGACAAGTGGAACAGACTTGAACCTGACCTGCAGACTAGAACCAAGCCCTGTTGATCCCAGTCAAGAGCAGCCAAACTCCTACTAACTGGCAGTCTCATGAGTGAGAAATATGTTATGACTGTGAGCCACTGAGTTGCTGACAATTTATTGTTGTTATGCAGCATTATTATGGCAATAGCTGACAAATATACCCAACATGATAGAATGTTTTCCTTTTCTTCACCTCTGAAAGTCATTTCTTCCCTCACCCTGGGATAGATACTTTGCCATTACATGGAGATAAGAGAAGAGAGCCTCCTACTGCTCTCCCTAGTTATAGCATCCCTCTGTTCCAATCAGGGATCAGTGCTGATAACTGAGTAATCTTTCTAGAGCCAAGTTTTGCTCCTATCATCCCCCTATTCCAAAGTCTTCAATGACTTCCTAGTATGAGAGTAATTGAGATCCCTTAGCCTCAAGGCCTTCCACAAATAACAATTACCTATAAAAATAATAATTCTCTAAACAAAACTCCTTTATCTAACCAATTGATCTATGTATTTTCTCTGCATGGCTGATTTTGTGCTGTTGCTTTCTCACTTCACTAGCAGATTTTTTTGATCACTTACTATGTTCAAAGCACTCTTTCTAGGCACAGTGGAGGATGTATAATCCTCTATTTCCAATCTCCCCAAATTTTCTCATAGTTAAAAAAATCATTCAGTCTAGTCTGTAAGAATTTATTGAGTCACTACTAGATCATACACAGTATTCTGCTACAACAGACAAACACCCAGGTGGTTTCTGCAATGTGTAATATGCACAGCGGTAGAGAGAATACTGTGGGCTGTGTAGGTCCATAAGGGACATCTTTTCCAGGCAGAGGCGGTTACCAAAAGGTGCCTCCTTAGGTAGAAATTCCCTAACACATTTAAAAAATCCTCCAAGAAGCCACAAACTTAAGTGCTAGCCTCCATTCTTCTCTACCCCTTACTTGCTATATCCTTCCAGACACTGTTGTATATCTCAGATCTCCCTCCATCCTTCCCACACATCCACCGCTGCCTTATTTCAGATGCTCATTATCTCCCAATAGAATTTCTGCAGTAGCCTCCTAACTGGCCTCATTGTCTGCGATATCATCGTTGCCCAGTCTATCCTCCACATGTTCCACCTGGATAATCCCTCTGAAATGAAAGTCAGGTTACATTTCTCCCCTGCATTAACCTGTCCACCAGAGGGTAAAGTGCAAACTCAGCACAGATTGTGAGTCACCTCTTAGTGTGACCTTACTCCAGCCTCATCTCTCATATTGACCCAAGGTAGAAAAGAGTGCCTGCTCTCTTATACTTTTATACATATTCTCTAGCAGTATTCTCTGCCTAGAATGTTCTTCTATCACCCCACCACTTCTATCTCCCTTTATCCATATGGCTAAATGTTCAGTTGAGACTCAACTGAAGTTTTACTTCTTCAAGTCCTCCCCTTTTGAGGAACCCTCTCTTTTACATACACCTCAACCCTACCCAAAATACATATGCACACATACAATAATCACGCCTAGATCACTTGAGATCATCCTGTTGTTTCCTAAGCCCTAACAGGTTCCCCATTCATCTTCTTGACCACCTAACTCTCCTAATGGGTTGCCCCCAAAGACGGTCACAGGCCTATGGACCTAAGAGTATTAGTTAGAATGGACTTGGTTGTACTGCAGAAGCAAATTAATCCCTGAATCTATCCCAAGATACAAGTTTCCCACTGCACATTTAAGCCCTGTGGTATTTTCAGAGCACAATGTGTGTTCATTTCACACTCATGCCATGGAGTGGGTCACTGAGGTTTCTGCTCCACAGAGTTACTCAGGGACCCAGGCCAAAGGAAGAGGCTTCATCTCAGTACTTGTTTCCACACTTTCCCAGTTTATAACTATGGAGCCAGGATTTGAACAGGTAAGTGATTCCAAAATCCACACTTTTAACCACTACATGATATGCCTCTCCAACCAAACACATTTAAATTGAAGTATAGAAAAGGAATTAACATTTACTGAAAACAATGCAAAAATCTTTTGCATTTCTTGCTTAATTCTTACAGTTGTGCTAGGAAGGAGGTATTATTTTATCCATTTAGTCATAAGGAAACAAAAGTTCCTTGAGGTTAAGCAATTTGTCAAATGTCATATGCCTGAAAAATGCCAGAAGCAAGATACAAAACCAAGTCTGCTTGTCATCTTCCCAAGGTATCACTTAGGCTATAGCCTTTAAGGATTAGAGGACCCTTTTCTAAAAATTAAGGGAATGCGAATATTCTCTCTGCCCTGATTTTGTGATAATCAGGGTAAGCTAAACAGTTGCTATATTAGAAACCATGCATGTGTCCCCAGACCTAGTTTTTCTCCCTAGGTCTGGTTTTTAGAATGCTGATGATAAAGTAAGCCTGA
>PVKH010039544.1:0-11181 GCA_004027955.1 Chaetophractus vellerosus | reverse complement strand
CCCATTATAAAAACCAACCAATTATTGGTATATTGCAAAGGCACCCCTTTGGGCTGACTAATACAGAGGGTTTAAAATACAAATGAAATTCCATTTTTAAAATATAGGTTTATTAGGGCTATTTATATCTTCTAGAGTGAGCTTTGATAGTTTGTGTCTTTCAAGGAATTTTTTCATTTCATCTGTGTTCCAAATATATTAGCATAAAGTTCTTTATAATATCTGTTTCTTTTTAATGTCAGTAGGATCTATAGTGATGCCCCTTTTTCATACCTGATGATGGTAATTTGTGTCTTCTCTTTTTTATTTTTAATTAATCTGGTTAGAGATTATCAATTTTATTGCCTGCTTGGGGAACCAGTATTTTATTTCATTGATTTATTCCATTGGTTTTCTGTCGTCATTTTCATTAAATTCTACTCTTTTCTTTAGAATTTTTATTTATTTATTTATTTTTGCTTTTGATTTAATTTGCTTTTCTTTTTCTGGTTTCTTAAGATGAATGTTTAGGTTGTTGGTTATAAACCTTTCTTCCAAAATGAACCTTTAGGTGTTACTAAATTTCCTTTAAGTAGTGCTTTGGTCCTTTCCCATAAATTTTGATATGTTACATTATCATTTTCACACAATTCAAACTTAATTTTCTTTGTGTTTTCTTCTTTGACCCATGGGTTATTAGAATTGTGTTTTTTGTTGTTGTTGTTGTTGTTGTTTTTTGAGGTACTGGGGCAGGGCATTGAACCTAGACTTTGTATGTGGGAAGCTGGCACTCAACCGATGAGCCACATTGACTCCCCTGGGTTAGTTTTTTTTTTCATTTTTTGCTTGTTGTTTGTTTTTTTGTTTTTAGGAGGCACTGGGAACCAAACTGGTTCCGTATAGGAAGCAGGTGCTCAACCGTTTGAGCCACATCCACTCCCCAGAATTGTGTTTTTATGTTTATAAATAATTGTTGATTTTATAGATATTTTTCCTGTTGCTAAGTTCAAAGTTAATTCATATCCTTTGTGTGACTTTAATTCTTTTAAATTTGTTAAAGTTTATGATGTGCAATATGGTCTATCTTGGTGAACATAAAATGTGTACTTGAAAATAATGTGTATTCTATTGATGTTGAGTGGAGTGACCTAAAAATCTGTTATGTTAAGTTTGTTGGTAGTGTTCAGATCGTCTGTATCTTTACTGGTTTTTATGTACTTCTTCTATGAATTAATGACAGGTATTAAAGACTTTTTTTTTTTCTATTTCTCCTTTTCACTTATCAGTTTTTGCTTCAGGCATTCTGGGACTCGTTCTTAGCTGCATACTCAAGACTGTTATGTTCTTGTTGAATTGACCCCTTTATCTTTAATTAGTGTCTCTTTTATCCTGCTTTAGTGTCAGCTTTTCTTTTCACCTGTTGCTGATTTCTCAAACTCCCCACCAACAGGGTGGGTTTTAATAGATTTGCTAGGTACAGTTGCATCTGATATATCTTTTGACAAGGGTCTCATGACAGTTATCTCATATGCAACTGTCCAGCCTACAGGTGACTGTCCTTTGTCACCTGTGGTTGTGTCTACATAACTTGTACACAGGCTGTGAATAAAACCATGGTGACCCCATGTTTAAGAAATCGCTTCTTTTTATTTTCTCTGAAGGGAATTGTAGGTATGGCAGCAATCCACAGCATCATGTCCAGTACAACATTGCAAAATCTGGTTCTGCTTTTATGTTTTGCTTCTTTACAGCTAATTCTCATCCCATTTTTCATGTTTTAAATTAGGGATTACAAACACAAATGTCCACAGGAATCAGGCAGGCAGGTGGCATGGCTAAATAAAGTGGGCTATATTGGGAAAAAATAGGGAGAAGTGCGGATTTTGATAATGTGAAGAACTCATGCTTTGTCTAAAGGGGCAGCACTAATCAATTGTCATGGAAATGCAGGCCCAATGTTACTAAATCATCCAGTTTTTCAAGATAAGTTGGTGTTTTAGTTTCCTGGCTGCTAAAACAAATACTATGCAGTGGGTTGGCTTAAACATGAATTTATCTCATCTCTTACCTGCTTTTTGTAATTACACCTGAGGAAATCATTTCTATACCTGGGTCCCCTGGCATGCTGTTTGCCCTTGGGATGATCCTTGAGGAATGTTTGTGGTTGAAGAGAAGTCAGTGAGAGGGCATTGAAGTAACATTTAATACCTTGTAACATAGATTGTGTGTGAGTATTTAAGGCTTCAGCCAGAAAATAAGGATATGTAATTTTAGAGTAGCTTGATTTTATATACTAACAATAAAATATATTTTGTTATATGGCATAAAGTGAAGTGTGGAGGCTTAGCAGTGATCCTGCAATTAATGTAGATAGGACTAGTATGCATAGCTCCATCTACATTGATAAAAATTAACCAGATATTTACTGTTCATTTAATTTAGTATTGTGTGGATGGCCAAAATATAATTTAGTGTCAGTTTACACAGACATCATTGTTTTTTAGTTCAGATGGCAGGTTTTAAAAAATCATATAATAATAACAATTATAAAGGTAGATTATTTCAACTAATTAAAATGTTAAATTATGAATGGAAAGTGATTTGTTTTAAAAATATTTACAGTATTCACAAATTGTGCTGCTGTTCTATTTTTTCCATAAGATTACTTTCAGAAACTTTTCACATTTTCCTTCAGAAAACAGGAAGGTAAGTGTAGAATTTCTGTCTTTTGAAATGTATTTCAGTCCAGTGGGACTTACTGAATAGGTTAAATAAATTTGATAGTATATGTTTTATATGCAAGAAATGGCACTCATGAGATCATTTAAGAATCATGTAAGTCAATAAGCATTTTGTGACTCCTGATATTAAAATTTTATGCAAAAGGTAAACATAGGTCTCCCAAAGTGTTATAAGATAGATGCTTTGATGTTTTGCTGACCATGTTCCCAGAGGGAAGTCTTCTGGCAGTTGGGCTGATATTGAGATATAGCACATGTTTCACAGACGTCAGAGAATACTCTAGGATTCTAAAATCTCAATTAGATTACTTGGGCCAGTCCCCTTCTGAATGTCAGGTATTATAGCTCTAATGGATTTATAGTAGAGATTTCATGTCTTTTGAGGCAGATTATTGTAAAAATGTTCTTAGCCTGTTTGCTTGGCAGTATGGTGCAGTTGATCCCTTTTAGGATTTATAAAGATTCTTTGCTGCCAGCTTCTTTCCTTCCCACTTGGGCCTCTTCGTCTAAGAAAATGTGAATTTCTTTCTGCTTTAAATCTTGGGAAACAGTGGTCTAAAGAAAGCCTAGAAAAATGTTATTTGTGTTGTCACTCCCTCAGAGGAAATATAACCATGTACTTTATGTCTTTTTAATTTAATTGCTAAGTATCATTCAGAATTCATGAGTTGACTTAATTTTTCTTGGGCAAAAGTGCTGAGAAACCCTCTCAGAATTCAGAGGTCTACCTTCAGCTTCCTTCTACTGAGGTTCCATCAGGCAGCCCTCCTGGACAGACAGACCTTACCACTTCCTAGCTATTGCAGCCCTGAAGAGATTTCTTATTCTCCCTGGGCCTCCATTTTTTCATCTGTAAAATAGGGATAATGCCAGTAGATCGCGCATAGCATTAAGTGAGTTAATGTAGGAAAAGTGCTTAGTGTAGGCATGGTGCATGGTCAGCGTGCCACAATTGGCCAGCAGTGGTGGTAGCCACGTTAGTCATCATCAGCGTCTGGTTTTGACCTCTTCATACCCTTTGATGGGGTGTTGATAGTATTGAGCCCTATTTTACAGATGGGAAAAACAGACTCAGAGAGATTGTTACTCATTTGGGACCACACACCCAAGGAAATGAAAGAGCCACATTTCAAAACAGCTCTGATTCCAGACCCACACTTTTAAAACTTCTGAAAGTAGCTTATCTAGAATGTTTTTCTCCAGCTATTTCAATACGTGAGATTTCAGGACTACCCTTAGACAAAAATATGGAGTAAATGAAATCTGTTTTTCATAGCTCCTAGCATTCCAGAAGCTTGTTCTCTGCCAGCAGAACTGCTCTGTTTTCCCCAGCACCTACCCTTATCCTAGGTATATTCTTTTCCTCCAGTTAGACACTATTTTTTTTATATAGTTTTCCCCAACTACATCTTTCTGCCTCATTCTTAATTGATATTGGTCATTTTATTTGAAAAAAATTTTAAATCAAAGATTGTTTAAGTTCAACTTGAAATTAGTGAATTGAGGGTGGAATGTATAAGGGGAAGGAGCTATTTGCTTTACTTCTTCCTTGGAGGATTGGCTTCCATGCTTATTCTTGGAAACATCTTCAGGGGCATTTATAATCATTGTAACAAATATATTTCCTCACCCTACTTCTATGCTGTGAGATAGTTTGTTCCACTATTTTTTGCTAGCTCTGTATGTGAAAAACATGAAGTTCTATAGAAGGAAGGTACTATGTAAACTTGATTTTTAAACTAATTGTAACCATAATAATATGTTGAAGTGTTATTTTGGGGGGGCGAGAATTGAGATAATATCACTTCAAAATAAAATATTTTTTTGCTATACTTCCATGAACTTAATGTATTTTTCATGATTTAGAATAGCTTTTTTGTAGGGTCCCCTGACCTATTTTAATCTCCTGTTATCCTCAAACTGTTCCATCGTCCCAGGGGGTGGGTGTCTTTTTCAGAAGAGAGATAACAGTTGGTTTTGAATTCCTAGGATTTGACTCTCTGACAGTCATGGTTTTCTTGTTTGAATTTTAACAGCACTATTGAGGTATAATTTATATTCTACAAAATTTACCCATTTAAAGGATAAAGTTCAGTGATTTTTAGTAAATTTATAAAATTGTACAACCATCAAAACTTTAGAACTTTTTCATCATCCTAAAAAGTTTCCTTGAGCCTATTTGCATTAATCCTCATTCCTCCTCCCTACTCCCAGCAACCACTGATCTGCTTTCCGTCTCTATAAATTTGCCTTTCCTGGACATTTCCTATAAATGGAATAATACAGTATGTAGCATTTTCTATCTGGCTTCTTTCACTTAACTAAATATTTTTGAGAGGTTCATCCATGTTGTAGCATGTATCTTTCATTGTTTTTTTTATTTCTCGGTTGTGCTCCATTGTATGGCTATACCACATTTTGTTTACCCACCTACCAGCTGATAGATATTTGTATTGTTTCATGTATGGGACATGATATGAATAATGCTACCATGAACATTCACATGAGTCTTTGTGTGAACATGTATTTTTATTTCATTTGGGTAGATTTCCTAGGAGTGGAATTGCTGGGTCGTATGGTAAATTTATGTTTAACATTTTAAGAAGTTGTGGAACTATTTTTCCAAAATGGCTGTAGCGTTTTACATTCCCACCAACAATGCGTGAGGATTCGTTTCTCCACATCCTCGCCAGCACCTTGGTAATGTCTTGATTATAACTATTCCAGTGGATGTATAGTTACATCTTATTTTGGCTTTAATATGCATTTCCCTAATGAGTAATGCTGTTGAACATCTCTGCGTCTATTTATTAGCCATTCGTATATAGTCTTTGGTGAAATGTCTATTCAAATGTTTTGCCCAGTTTAAAATTAGGTTGTTTGTCTTTTTATTATTCTGGATACAAGTCCTTTATCAGACATATGATTTGCAAATATTTCTCCCAGTCTGTGCCTTGACTTTTTATTTTCTTAATTCTTCTAAAGCACAAACTTTTAAAAAGTTTATCAATTTGTTTTCTTTTATGATTCATTGTTTTGATGGCATATCTGAGACCTCTTTAGCCCAAGGTTACAAAGATTTTCTCATTTGTTTACTTCTAGAAGTTTTATAGTTTTAGCTCTTACATTAGGTCTGTGATACATTTTGAGTTGATATTTTGGTATGGTATGTGAGGTAAGGGTCCAAGAACATTTTTTTTTTTTTGCAAATGAATATCAGATTGTCCTAGAACTATTTGCTGAAAAGATTATTCTTTTCCCTATTTAATTGTCTTGTACCTTGATTGAAAAGCAGTTGACCATACATATAAGGGCTTATTACTTCAGAACTGGCACTCCTATACCTTTTGTGTGTATGTCTATCCTTTGTAAGTCTCACACTGTATTGATTACTATGCTTTATAGAAAACTTTCAGATAAGATGGTGTCTATTTTTCCAATTTGTTCTTCTTTTTCAGTATTCTTCTGACTGTTCTAGTTCTTTGCCTTTCCATATAAATTTTAAAATTAATTTGTAGATATCTACAAAAAGCCTGCTGGAATTTTGATTGGGATTACTCAGAATCTATAGATTGATTTAGCGAAAATTGGCATCTTAACAATGTTGAATGTTTTAGGCCATAAACACTGTATATCTCTCCATTTATTTAGAATTGTTTGATTTCTTCATTCACATTTTATAGTTTTCCGCATATCGATCTTACACACATTTTGTGATATTTGTATGTAAGCACTTAATTTTGGGGTGTGCTATTGTAAATATGCTTTAAAACTTTGTTTTATTTCTTATATCACCATTGCGAGTTTTGCTGAAACCCTATCAATTTAATTCTCCCATGTTGTATTTAAATCTGTCCAAACACCAAATTATGCCTTACTAAATAGAATAGCCTCTAATATTTTTCAGCTGTAGTTTCTAGGAGGTAAAGGAATGACTCATTTTTATTCTTTTGGTTCATTGATGGTCATTAGTTGCTTCGTAAGACCGTCATGCCAGCATGTTCATGTTATCAATATTGTAAAATACATAAACCTATTCTGAGGGGTTTTGAGGCATCAGGAAAGGGTGGGCACATAACCTCCCTCTTCCTTCTTCTGTAGGTGTTGCAGCTTCCCTGGAAGTCTCAGAGAGTCCTGGAAGTATCCAGGTGGCCCGGGGTCACACAGCAGTATTGCCCTGCACCTTCACTACCAGTGCTGCCCTCATTAACCTCAATGTCATCTGGATGGTCATTCCACTCTCCAATGCTAACCAACCTGAACAGGTACTTCTGTTCTATGAAATGCACATTTTTCCTGTGCTACCTCTAAATTATTAATCTTTTCAAAAGAGGTGGGTAGAGAAACACCCTGAGTACATATTTGGTTTCTAGAATAAGGGGGCATTTGCATTGTGCCTATGCTGTTTTAAGTCCTAGCCCTGTGTGTTATCAGGCAACTATTAGAAAAAATAATCCCCCTTTTTTTAAAGTATTGTTTTTAAATTAACAAATATTAAGGGGACCCTTTTATGTAGTAACTTAGACTTTTTTTGAAAAACATTACTGACAGGAGATAATCAAGACTGAAAAAAAAACCCATATTTTGACAGGAGGGGACTGGTATTGACACAAGTACATAGATGAGAGAGTGCTTTTTCAAAATTGTGATAATAGTAAAGAAATAGCATTAAATAGAACTGCTTGCTTCTGTTTGGCAAATTTCACTAGTATTCAAAAATAATCACAGCCAGGCATACTAGCTAGCTTCAGTGAGTCTCGAGTAGATGAAGGTGGGCACAAGAAAAAGTATACATGAAAATGGAAGCTATTACCCAGTAAGCCGTATCAATTTCAGGTAAAAGACCCATGATTTGTAATACCCATTGCAAAAAATAATGCTGAGAAAACTATGAATTGTGATCATGACTACACCTTTATTCCCCCTAATAACAGTTTTTATGAAGCTTTTCTGCTTCAAAAACTTACTAGATAAAAATATTTGATAAGGTAAATTTTCTGTATGAAATTCAAATATATCTATTTAATAGAAGCTTCTTTTGTTTCATCAAACCATGGAAGTTTTGCAGTTAGACTGAACCTTTGGGATGATTTTATTTTACCCCATCATTTTAGGAGTTGGTGATGGAAGCAGAGGCACAGAAAGAGTTTGACAACAGTTACCTTTACATTTACAGTAGAGCTTGAATAGAACCAATTCCCTCATTCTCAGGCCAAAAGGCTTTTTTGCTACACCATTTTGAGTCCTCTTCTAGGTTAGGTAAGGAAACAATGTTATTCTAATTTGGTATGTGAGAATTTAGAATCTTGAGAAACCTATGGACAGGTGCTATAGAGTTGATGACAGCTCTAAGATTAGAAATAAAATTTTCCAACAGGCAGTCTACGGTCTACCAGATAGTTATTGCAGTATATCTAGGAGGGGATGTAGTGGCCAATTTATTTATTTTGCTTTCTTTTGCAGGTCATTCTGTATCAGGGTGGACAAATGTTTGACGGTGCCTCCCGGTTCAATGGTAGGGTAGGATTTACAGGCACCATGCCAGCCACCAATGTCTCTATCTTCATTAATAACACTCAGCTGTCAGACACAGGCACCTACCAGTGTTTGGTCAACAACCTTCCAGACAGAGGGGGCAGGAACATTGGGGTCACTGGTCTTACAGTATTAGGTGAGTGACAGGAAATTTGTAGGCACTTTGGGCTTTACTTGAGAATCTACTCTCAAGAATATTCACTTCTACTCTTCCTTCTCTATTCTCAGTTTGCTGGTGTCTTTCTCTCCTCCCAAGCCTGTCTCTACTTTGCTCCTCTGTGCTTCTTACATGTAATGTTCCAACCCTTCCTCCATTTCAGGTGACTCTAAATCTTACTTCTTAAGTGCATTTTTCTGCAGATGAGAAAGGTGGTATAAAATGCCAGTCAAAAGTGACCTCTCACTTTTGCTCCTGTTTCTCCTCCATCCTACTCACATCTCAGAACCTACTTACTGATTCCCTCCAAAAGTCTCCCTGCTTTTCTTTTCCCTTCCATTGTTGAGTCACTTGAAACTACCAGTGTTGGGAATTCTTGCCATTTTCCATCTTTGGGTGAGAATATGCTATAGCCTTGGTACCTTGTTCTCCCAGTCTTCAAATAAAATAAGAAAACTGAAGACCAGGTTGGGGATTTCTCATCTCAAAATCTTATTCATAGTAATATATTAAAAATTGTACAGATTTAAAAACACTCAGGACTGAGTTTAGAGTACTAATGGAATTAAATTTTATTTGGGTGCTTATATTTGCAAATTAGTTAACTGGTTTCCCACATTTTCCAAGTTTATTTGTTTTTGTTTTTGTTTTTTCATTCTTTTTATTTGCTTGCTTTTCCTATAAATCACCAACTTCTTCTTTTAGTGTTCTTTTTTCTATTTTTAAATTTCATATCCTTTGGAACCTTCTGTCTTAATGACTGTAAAAAGTCCATTGTATAACTACTAATTAGTAGATATACTTGAACCTCCCTCTAACTTCTCCCATCCTGAAGCAGAATTTGGTATAAAGTGGGCTTGTCTGATTTTTGTTTGTAAAGTAATAGGTTGCCTTGTTAAAATCAGTCTTAGCCAGAAAGAAGCTGGCAGGGTGAATAGTTGCTATTCCTTGAAATATATTCTCTAAAAATGGCCTCTTCCAGTAATGCTTTTAAAGGCAGTATGAAGAACTTAAGAATTCTTTATCTGAAGCACAGTGAAACCATAAGATTTCCAAGACCATAAGATACCTTGAAAAGATAGTCAAAGGGTAATCTCTTTATATATATTTGCTCCCTGCCAACTGAAGGTGTAAGCCCTGCACCTATGCTCGAGCCTTTATTTTGGCATGTGACTGTCCTCTGACTTCACCCACGAGAGAGCCTCCTGGTATGTCTTCCAAAAAGAATGTTACCTGAGATTCCAGTGTACAGAATGTTGATGTCTATTCCATGACCATTTGGAGAATAGTAAATGTGCACTTTATTGCTTATTCTTCCTATTATAGTTCCCCCTTCTGCCCCACACTGCCAAATCCAAGGATCCCAGGATATCGGCAGTGATGTCATCCTGCTCTGTAGCTCAGAGGAAGGCATTCCTCGACCAACTTATCTTTGGGAGAAGTTAGACAATACCCTCAAACTACCTCCAACAGCCACTCAGGGTATGTATGGCATTGCTTTACCCATTTAATTAGTTATCATGGTAAATTCTGATTCTATGATTCACAAAGTAATAGATTTTGAAAAATAACAGTGTTAGTAATTTCTGAAAATTTTTTTCTGGATCATTTTGTATGTTCAACTTTAAAGGTAATAAAACATTTTCTTTCTCATCTCTGTGCTGCCTTTATGAAATATCTCATCCAGGATAACTATATGGAAATTCTGTCCTGTTTTAGTGAAGATTATAAATAGCTACATGGTAGCTTCTTGTAAGACAGTCCTTGAAATTTATCACTGTGAATCTACGTCCTACCTAAGGCACGGTGCCTCTTTTAGTATGAGAAACGTCAGCATGGTCATGAGAGGGTTAATCCTCCTGTTTTCAGCCTCAAGTCTAATTAGAGGAGCAAGATGGGAAAGAGAACAGAAAAAGGCCTCAGATCACCGGAGATCCAGGAATTGATCACACCAGACAGGTAAAAGATGGAGGAGACATGAGTATCATTGATGGTTTTCTACATGTAACCCAACGATTTAAATTTTATACTAAAGGAAATATCCTTGAAAAATTGAGAAACTTTATGAAATAAAATGAGAAGAAATTATAAAACTATATATAAAATCTTCTATTTCAAGAAAATAAAATTTAGCAGCCTTGAGTGTTGCATCATGTCTGATACAGAAAATGTTTCTTGTATCTTTCTTAGGGCATATTTACAAATCTTAAATATAAAGAGTTGGAAGTTAATGCAAAGACTCTAAACAACCTTATTATACTTGAGAAGTTTGAATCTTGATGGTACATGTCTGTCATGGAAAAGGAAACTCCAAAGTTGTATGGTGAAGTTAAACATACTAAAGAACTAGCTTTACCAGCATCTAAAGTACCTATAAGTTTCCTCTAAGAATTCCAACAGAAATATTAATGTTTCCCATTGTCTTTTTTTTATTATTACACAAGGTGTGGGTTTACAGAACACTCATGCATAAAACACAGGACTCCCATATACCACCCAATGATTAACACTTTGCATTAGTGTGGTACATTTGTTATAATTGGTGAAAGCACATTTTTATAATTGTACTATTAACTATGGTCGATGGTTTAATTTATGGTTCACTGTTTGTGTTAGGCAGTTCCATGGATTTTTTTTTATTAACCTAGATCAAAACTCATTATTTAATAAAACTTCTGTTTAACATAACTACTTTTGGTTTACTTTAATAATGATTACTGCAATATTGTTGTTCCCCAGTGATTGTTCATTTGCTAAGTGTTTCAGCCA
>PVKH010039543.1:0-11175 GCA_004027955.1 Chaetophractus vellerosus | reverse complement strand
TAAATGCTTTCTTCTCAGAGGAGATGGCAATCTTTCTTAAACTGATGCTGATTCTAGCGTTTTGGAAGGCTTTGCTGAATCCATCACTGAAATCTCTAAAGATAGAAGAAGTAAAAGTCTGACAGCATCACGCAGAAAATTGGATACAATCTCACAGCATGAGAAAACGCACTGCTGAGTGGGTATAATGCTAAATAATAATGGGACAATCTAAAGAGAGGAGCTGATGAGTCACAGGAATGCACAGTAAATGTTGCAGACAAATTAAGTAGCAGAAGACTCATTTTAGGAGGGTTCAGGGAAAAGACCAAAAGTGTAGGATGGAATTAAGATATGAGAAATGTGTTTGCTCAAAACTTGAATCCAACAGAACAGGCTGTTGGAAATTTTGAAACTGCTGAACTGCTATTAAAATGTGTATTAAAAATCCTTGAACATCAACTTCAAAATATTTTACCTAAGTTCCCATAAAACTTGAAAATAAAAGCCTCCTGAGAAAGTCTAGTTTTAAAAATGACAGTAACTGAAGCACAGAAAATAACAAGATTTGAGTTTAACTTCAAATTGTGATTTAATAGAGCATGAGCCTCTGTGTAAGAAACAATTTTTTGTAATAAACATAACTTAATTTTCAAAATTAAAATACTTTAAATTTAATTTTCAAAATTAAAAATAATTTAAAGCTCTAGTATGTCTGTTTTAAGTCCCCAAATCTTACAGATATCATCAATTTAAAAAGAACATGTCTGAGGAGATAGTTTAGAAAATTGCAACCAAGAACCTGGAACTAATTATTATGAATAATTTAACAAAAAAAAATTTAACTAAGTCATTTAGAGGGAAGAAAACAAGGGAATAGTTTGAATAACTTGGGATTTAAATGGAAACTATTTGGAAAATAAATCTCTACTCTTAAACAAATTAGTAATAAGAGCTAAATCACTTGGCTAATGCTATTTCAGGGAAATACTATTAGGGATACAGGAAGGCTTTTTTATTAAGGTAAGGCAATTTTGGTAATTATGGGTCAATTATATACTTTAGGAGGTATGCTGTGCTTCACCCATGTGGATGGGGAAATGACCCAACTCTTTAACAAGATTATAGAAAGTAGTGGCTATAGCAGGGAGAGTGTGCAAATTTGGCTTCTATCTTAGGTGATGAGTAACAGACTATGAAAAACAGGAGGCTGTTCAGTGACCATCCTACAATGTTACCTTTAACTTGATAGCTACAACCTGGCCAGGGCGGAGTCACATAGGAGGGGTCTTAGAGGAGGTATCTTGGAGGAAGAAGTAGGGTACAAGTGGGAAGGGTGGGGGAAGGCAGAGGGGACTGTAAGGAATAGACGTAAGCCCTACACCTCTAAATACATTCATCTCCCTAATACAAACTTCTTTCATACCTTCCGATGTTCTTATGATATAACATGGCATTTATAAAAGCTGTATCAGTCATAGAGCTTCTTGTGAGAGAAGAAAACACTTTCCCAACTTGCATCTTCTCTAGTATTCTCCCTGGCTCCATTCTTTCTTCCAAAGCCATTACCTCCTCCCTGGAGAGATCCCATATCTTCCAACCCTTCCATTTCTTCTAACCACCTGCTCATTAGACTGATTCAGGAAAAAAAAAAAAAGTACATGGAAAACGATGTCACTGAGCAGGGATTAGCAGAAATGGGTATGGAATCTGCAGAATCCATGGAGTGAAACAGCTGCTTTGAAGGGCTACATCGACCTCATGAGCAGATAAAGCTTCCTTTGCAAACAGCATTTCACCCTCTTCCTCAACCCAGCTGGGTTTTTTCAAACAAAAGTTATAAATGGACTTGATTGCTTTTTATTTGCGGTTGAGGTAAGGGACTACAATTCTATTCACATAGAAGCTTGCATCTTCTCTCAAAGCACTTGAACTTCAAAGAGCCCAGGACAGTGCTAAGTCCAGTGGACCTGTGCCTCAATTCACATGCTGTCCTTCCTCTACACACACACCTCTCTCATAACTTTAGTTTTTAATAAAAGCTAACCGTTTCACAAGCAGAGTGGATGACCACAAAATGCTTTTTTCCAATCCATTGCTCACCTAGGTTGGAGTAATTTTTTCAGGTGAGAGTGCATGATTGTACTGTAAGATGCTTTACAAAATAAAGCCAAAATATCCTTATACTAGGAAGCTGATCACATTCAATTCTACTCTCCTATTGTTGATTAATCTCTCTCATTTGAGTTTCCCCTCTCCTCTCTTTCCTCTGTTCTCTTTATCTCAAGTAACTAGTTTAATTTCCTCGTGTTATAGAGCACCATTCTAAAAATTCCTATAGATTTGTTTCTTTGCTTCTTTTGTTTGAAGGCAGTTTCTTTGCTCCAGTCACGTTCTACGTTTCATTACCCATTTAGCAATAAGACGTGCCTAGCAAAGCTTTCTTAAAAACATCTAAAAACCTCTCAGTGCCCCAAACAACAAGAATACCTTTAAAAATCCTTCCTTAATGTTTATTTACCTGAGAAGATTTCTCAAAAAGGTTGAGGGCTGAATAAGAGATGAGTTATATGTACTGAGAAAACTGACTGAATTGTGCTTTTTCAAGAAGATAGATATAACATTAGCAGTTTCAATAAAAACACCATGTAGGTAAAGCACAGTGTAGTTACAATAGATACTTGTTGTCTGAACAGGCTTCTAAGGCTTTACCTCATTTATGCTACACCCTAGCCTCAGCAAGAGCTGAGAAAAATCTAAAGTGCATCTCTTCCTTTCTGATTATGTAAAATGATCATGACTCAACAGCAGCAAATATTCCCAACATTTGCATATCCTGTCAATCATTAGCCTAGGTATCTTCGCCTCTTCGCATGAATTTATTTTTGTTGGTCCTGTCTAATGGGAATTATTGAGTCAGCTAAACAAGGACCACATCTTACACTATATTCTATTTATACAATAAAATTTACCACAATATAATAATATCATATTTAAAGTCTAATATGAGCATGATTTTCCACTAGGAAAAATTCTGTGTAATACAACCGTTTTCTGAAATTAGAAACATTATTACCTTTTATAGAGAAAAAACACCCTGTAAAATTTTCCATAAAATTGCCAATAGAAAAAATGAGTGCCAGTGCCAAAGAAATCTCTATACTGTTGCTCTGAAATGAAAAGTCTAAATTTTCACTGCTTTTATTTCTCTGTAACATGGCATTGTATATATTACTGATCCTTCTTTCAGGGAAAAAAAAAGAGAGCAAGCGATTTAGTGATCTTCCAACAGTCATGGTAAGCCTCTAGTCACTAGACTAGAAAATGCAATAAGAATCATATACACTTAAGAAAATATTTGTATTTGCTTTTACAGATTACTCCTTACTTATTAAAGTGAGTATAAGTATATTTGAATGATTTAAACTATATAATTATAGAATATCACATCCTATAGTTATGAGAAAAAAATATTACACATTCTTCTCTGAAAACTGACATTCAGTAAAAATAAAAAAAGAAGAAAAATAAATTAAGTTAGAATCCATAGATTTCTTATTAGCCTGAGAAGGTCTGGGCATAGTAGTGAACATACTTTAAGTTTCACGTTTGGTTTTATACTGGAAATATGAGAATGATGCCTTGGTCATTTCAAGTGTTTGATGTCAGAAGTGAACAGATTTGTGGAGTTGTAACATATTTATTTGGTGAGTTTGAGATTCTTAAAGATTGGTGAGGAAACAGACCACAAATAGCACAAACCTTTTGACATTGTGGTTAGCTATCCATTTGCACTACAATTCTTCCTAGATAGATGCTATAAAAAGTCAAGTGAAAACAAATAAGCAAGATGAGGGAGAGTGAAGAAGGAAGGAAGGAGGGGAGAAAAGCTAGGGAAATAATTTCTAGAGTTTGTATTCTGCCTTATTTTGAACTGGAGAAAATAGAATCAGCCTATGAAATCGATATGAAGATAAAACAAGACTCCAGAATTGAAGGTGAAAGTAAAAGATGTTAATATTAAAATCTCAATCACTAAAAATGCATTAAACACATAGTATAAAAGGTGGAGCTACATATAATCCCTCCTGACCCCAAAAAAGTAAAATATCTTTCTCTAAAAGTTCTAAATCTAAGAATTAATAAAACCAAAAAGAAAACAATACATTTTCCTTTTAAGTCTGCTCATTTCATCTTTTGAACATCTTTTAATGTGGCATATGACCGGTGAAATATAAATTATCCTTAACAGACATGTCAAAACTATTTGTTGGAAGAAAAATCTCAAATAAGATTTTAAAACCCACTTTTAGTCTATAACCATGCATTCATGAATTCCAAACTACCAATATAGAAACTGACATGAATAGTTAACATTTCATTGTCTGAATTAAAAAATACTTACACTATTGGCTTTTCCAGGCGACTTCCCTGTGAACCAACAATCTCCCCCAATGTACAAAACACTTGTCCCAGAAAGTCCTAAAATAGATAAAAGGATTAAAGCTCATAAGTTCCCAAACTATGTTTACACTATATACTTCGTACATATTTGCATTGTTTTTATTGCTGATATACTAAATTTTCTAACTTCCAATAATAAATAAAATAAGCTCAATGTGTATTGATTTTAGCATGTGATTTCCCCATAAAATTGCACAGCCTTTTGTGTTTTTAAGCACAATGCAGGTTTGTTTTTGTGAATTTTCAGACATTGCATTTCTTTTCATTTTCTTTTTTAAACTAAAAAAAAAAAAGAAAAAAATTTCAAGTTTTGGATTCACAATTGGCTTGACTTTGAACGTCTCTGTAACTACTAAGCCACTGGTTGAGGAGACTAATTGTGAGAGCATACCACAACTGTGGCTAATGACACTGGTAGTACTTACAGAGGCGGCATGATATAGTGGCTAGGATAGGGAGACACACTGCCAGTGTCTATTCCAGTAGTGCCACTTACTTGAAAGTAAGTACTAGAAACCTTCCTTACTCTGGAGCATATTAGTATATCTCTCACAGTGTTGCTTTAAGGGTCATAGTGTTAATGCTAGGTCACGAGTTAATGCTAGCACAGAGTAAGTGCTTAAAAATGGGCATACCACAATACATTATAAAGTTCATTAACACTCAACTTATTTTCAAGACTTGGAATAACCTTGCAAAATGAGAGGTCTATTATTAGTATTGCATTTTACATAAAAAAGAAACTAATAGTCCAGAGGTTGATTTTCCATGTTTTAGACAATCAGTAAAATCACAGAACCAGAACTAACCCAGATGTTCTGATTGTAGATTGATATGCTGCCTAAGAATTTAATGCATCCTCACTTATCCATGAAATCAGGGCTCAGTCTCCATCTGGATGTGTGGTCAAGAAAACATGGAGATGTTTCAGTGAGAGATACATACTTTAGTGTTTAGTCTGTAAATGATTCAAAGAACTGCCTTGTTCTAAAGGAGAAGGGAGGAGATCTCCATAAATTTCGGGGGCAGTGAACTGTCCCAAGGGAAGTCCTAAGAAGGATGGACATGGGACTGACAGCAAACAAAAATGTTGTTTTAGTTTTATTAAACAAAATGAGAGCCAACAAAACTATCTGTTAAATGTACAAGGCATTGTATTTAGATCTATGGTAACTACAGAGAAATGACTGCTCTCAAGTAAAAATAGCTAACACCAAGCATTTACTAGTTCCAAGTTGTTTGATGTGTTCTAAATATGAACACATCAATAGTTCCTAATTCATAGTAAGAGACAAGTATTGCCCCCACTTTACAGATGAGGGAACTGAAGCATAGAGAAAGTAACTTGCCCTGAGTCACATAAGCCAAGGCTGACTCACAACCGTTCTGCTAAGCCATGCTCCCTCTGCTTCTACTCCACTGAGAAGAATGAGATCCAGTCACACAAAAGCCTAAGAAGCCACACAAGTAAAGACCATGTACTTAAGTGAAAAGCAGGATGGGGCGGGGGTCTTCAAGACTAAAGTGATAAAAGAGACCACTATAGACTAGGATTAGGGGAATGTTTTCCCAAAGGAAGCAAGCCTTGACAGCCAGGCAGGAATCAGATGAGTGAAGAGAAAAGACAGTTGGACTTTCTAGTTTTAAAGAACAGATCAGAGTTCGAGGTAAATGAAATGAAGAAAGCGTGAAGACCAAATAGAGGGCAGAAATGGAGAAATGTGGACAACCCTCTCAGCCAGGTAAAAACAGAGAATTAAAGTCTTGGGGTAATCAGAAGCAAATGGAAGCCTTTCAGCAATGCAGGTACATCATTAGAACAGTGCATTCAGAAGATTACCCCGGTACCAGTTTGCAGAATGAACTGAGTGAGGAAAAACATTGGAAACCAGGTTGACCAGAAGACTACAGTAGTTAATAAAAAGCAAATTATTAATGCCGAAAGTAAGTTTATGGCAATGGGCAGGGAAAAATGCAAGGAAAAGAAACAAGATTTAGTGTAAACTGTACTTGCACATGGTAGAGGGTGGGGCATTGGGGAGAGGGAAAGACAGAGAAAACTCTATATCTGGAACTTGGTGGCAGACAATGACTATACCAGCATAAAATTGGGAATCATTTAAAATTTTTCTTTCAACTAGGAAAAAAGAATTTAAGGTAAAGCATGGACATATTTAAATATTCTGAGTAAAACATGTCTTTACCAATTTCAAAACAGAGTTTACAAATATGTTCATGGGTCTTTAAAACAAACCTAAATTTCTATAAGTCCCATGACAGCTCTTTGGAGCTGAGTACTAAAGATTTGGAAGTTATTCTTGCTCTTCTGAATCAGCAACAAAAAACATATGCCAGGGATTCTAGAATTCTTTTCAAAGAATACATTGATGTGCAGCTACAAATACTACATATTACATGGATTTGGCCAATGGAATAACAAGTGTGAGTAAATGTTCTGTCCTGAACCTACTCAGAACAAAACAGAAATATTAAGCATGTTCATATTAGGGTAGACACATAACAGCAATAAAAGGGAACTCACAAACATTATCACTGCTGAACAAAAGGAAATTAAATAATTAGATCAGTAAAATGGGAACCAAGAAATATATGGTGTGAATCTACACACATTTTTATTATCATAGACTTTGTCCATATAATTTCAGTATTGATATTGATATGATTATTTTACTTCTGTGTGTTTCTGTATTTCCTATTAAACAACACATTTACTATACACAATGGAAAAATCAGCACGTAATATCTGTCAGCTATGCATTGTGCTGGAAAGCAACTGAATCCACTTTTTAGCCATTTTAATGATTCACATTTCCTATGTAGGCATTGCACATAATAATAGTAACATAATTAGTTTCTTTTAATGGGTATTTTTAGATATTCTGGTCTGTGGTTGGATAAAAATGGAAATAAAAACAAGTTATATCTGAACTCCATTATTGTTTCTTACTATTGTATTGTGTTCTGGTGGATAAGATACTTGATTAAATTATAATAGTATTTCCAGAGACCTTTCCACAACTCAGATACACACAAAGTCCAAATCTAGTTTGCAGTGGGTGGCAACTGAGAAACGCTTCAATTTATTCAATCACTGTAACTACTGCACTCTCCCCAAACTGACTATGAGATCAATACATAAATGATTGATTACTTTATAATCTAAATAACAGACTGACAGAACTTAGTTCTGAAATCTGTTTAAATGTACATGAACCATATCTGTTAGTATATAGGATACATTCCACCACTCTCAAAAGTTATCCAAAAATTACCCAGAATCCAATAATCTGGTATTAAAGTTGAAAGACCTAGCAGTGAGAGGTGAAGTGGACAAGACAAAAGCAGATAAAAGGGTAATAAAAACCATTATAACAATAATATCTGTTTCACCTGGCAAAGGCAGTTAGTAAAAATAACATAGCACATCAGAGGAAGTGTTTGGACTATTCCAATAACAATTTGAATCTAAATTATTGCTAGCATACTCTGGCTCAAAATCCAAGGAAGCATAGCTATGACATCAGCTTCCAGTTGATTACCATACAAACAAATGTATGTTTTTCTCCTCTTTTGTGTATACCGGGGGATATCTACTTTAACTGAATGCATAAGCATAATATTCTAATTCCTTCAAGTCCATTACTCTGCTATTTATTTTGTACCAATTTTTCCTGATCCATCTTTATATACTATGTATGATTTTAAAATTTTCTTTAAATTATAGCTTGCAACTTAGTTGCCTATATTCCTGAAATTTACATTACAGCTATGTGCTTTAATAATTCCACACCTGGAATACATAAATTCACTTAGCAGTAAATGAATTGGGTTTGTTTGCTGGCTTGCTTGCTTGCTAAGGACCAGTACTGATGATTCCAATGTATCCTTTTTTAAAAAAATTATTTTACATGCACACATACATACATTTAACAGTTAGAAAGTTAGTAAGCAAAGTAGTGAAACATACTCCTTAAGGGTGAGAATTACAAGGCTCTATAGTGCCTATGTTTGTATAATGGCTGAACCATTACTAAAGTCTGCCTCAGTTTCCTTATCTAAAAGGTGAGCATAATAAATAAACAGGCCGTTGGGAAGACTAAATAAGAATATGTATGCAAAGCACTCAGAAGAGAGCTTGGAACATGGTGAGCACATAATAAATGTTTGCCTCCTCCTCCTTCCTATTCCTCCCAGAGTTAAGAGATAGTGCTATATTCAGAAATTATTATGTGCCACTGGATTCCAGTACTGGTGATACTATCATTATCTGAAAAATAGTATATATTCTTTTCCAAAACCACTTTACAATCATATTAAATATACATTTGTTTAAACAAATGCTAATCTTAAGTGTTTTTATAAAATAAGAATGTGTCTTACATAACTCATCACATATACAAACTAATGTACATATAAATATATATATATATGCGTAAAGAATGATATTGTAAAAACAATAGTATGATGAGCCAGGAAGCATTAAGTGAAAAGTTAAGTTTCTGATTTCTACACTATTGTGAAGCTAGTCAACAGGAACAGTTTGTCTTTAGCACTATCATGCACAATTTCACAAGCATTTACTAGTGTAGCATCTTCCTCCTAAAAGCTCTAAAAGATCATCTTTAAATGTCTTCCCTGTTTTATGAAGTGTTCAGTGAGCATCTGAAAATATCATTTCCATAATTAATAATTGATATTAAAAGACATAAAACAAGCTTATTGATAGCTCTGTTTTATTTCAGCACAATCAAACATTCAGGGGTTAATAATATGATTTGGTGATAAGACAGATCCATCATTGCTTCCATCCTGTTGCTTCTACCAGAAATCACATTTTGGGGTCATTTATCTGATTTTTTGCACATTTACACTAAGGTAGTCAGGAGAAAATGAGTTATACAAAATGTTTTATATTTACAATATTTTACAAAATTCCTTACTTTTACAATATTTTAACCATGTGGTAAAAGATTGGTGGGGAAATAAAATTTATGATATCTGTGAAATTTTAATTGCTGGAATTACCTGCTAATATTTTGTTACTGGTACACCCTCACCTACTGTTGACTTTCCTTGTATTTCATTAATTCATGCTAATTACATCAACTACAATGATTCATTTGTTAGTTATATTATGTACTATATACTAATATAGCAATCATTTATAATAACTGAATGTGGTACCTCTTTGCTCCACTAATTACTCATACTTTCTTAATGATTCTTAGCAAATCTATATGCTGTTTTTGCTAAAAAGCAAACTCCATGTGAAACAATTGTAGTCAGTATTTTAACAGAAATAATTTATCATATTTTATATTATAATAAAACAACTTTTATCAAAGCAATGATTTGTTCTTTTAATGGATGGGTCCCTCTACAAACCAAAAATACTAATCCAACCTCTAAGTTAAAATTTCTTAACTTAGGCCCCACTAGTTAAATTTAAAATACAACTTCAAAATTATACCCTAAAACTGAATTGTATTTCTTTCCTATGATACAATTTTTTTCAAAATATTTTTTATTCACTAAGAGTCTACATGAAGTCAGTTAAATAAGCCATTGAATAATAATTAAGATTTCAAGAAGTTCGTGATCACTGATATAAATTAACCAATTTTTAAAAATTATCCACAAAATGTGTATTTAATAAGTATATGGTTTACATATAAAAGTGAGCTAGAATACTCACAAATATAACAAATCTAAGAAAAATAATTACTTTCTTGAGGTGCAAAACTTTTCACATAGCACTAGTTCACATTAATAGAGAAGTGAGAAAAATATGCCAACAGAAGATGAATTAGGTGAATATTCTCATTGCTAGTAAGCATGATAAAATAGTATACAGGGCAAACAGCTAGAAAACTTATTATTATAATTTAAAATATCATATATATTGTTCTATTATTAAGTAACAATATCAAATATAACATAATGCTTTCACACAATATCATTTTTAAATTCTAAGTCCTGAGGAAGGGACAGTTTTGTTGAAACAAAGCCCACCTAACTTAAGGAGTGCTGAGGATACTGCCATCAAATGTGTCTGGTATTATCCCATTGTTTCAGAGACAAAAATATATTCTGAGACCCTACTGAAAATGCAGATGGGAAACGCAATCCATTTATAGAGCATCAGTCATAGGCATTTTAGCTTGAATATGCTTATAAGGCTAGAGTTCACCATCTAATGACCAGAAGGAATGCTACATAGAAAAAGCTAGTTTTTACTGAAAAAGCATCAAAGGATAATGTAGTGTACTCTCTTACACTGGTGGTCATGAAAGACCTCTCCCACTGGGTAACAACTAGGTATTTGAATAATGTGAGGGAGAGAAAAATGAGAATATTTGGGACAAAAGGATTCCAGGTAGGAGAAAAAGCAAGAACAAAGGCCCCAAGACAAGAATGTACTTTGCGTGTTCAAGGAAAAGAAAGAGTGCCAGTGGGGCTACAGCAGAATGTGGACAGAAGAGAGTAACAGAAGAGGAGGTGACCAAAGGCCAACTAAGTGTAGAGGTAAGCCACTGGAGGGCTTTTAACTGGGAAGTACTATGACTGGAATGGTCTTGTAAAATGATAATTCTGGCTGCTCTTCTTCCACTAAATTTCTATTTGTTGAAGATCTCCCCAAAGTTCAATCCTATTCTCTTCTTCATTTATACTCCATTTAGATAACTTCATTGAGTTCCAATTCTATAGGAT
>PVKH010039542.1:0-10685 GCA_004027955.1 Chaetophractus vellerosus | reverse complement strand
CAGTTTCATCACAAACAAACAAATGAGAAAAACAGCAACTAGTATATTCGGACTTCCTAGGATACAAGCAGAATATGACCAAAAAATTGTGATTCAAATAAAATACAAACTACTGAAACAGGTGAGGGGAAGTAAGTTACTGCCTAATATAAAAAAAAAACAATATAGAGCTTTGTTACATGGACCCATAAGCCAATGTGAAGAAACTTTGAATGGCCACCACTAGAAATTTAAAGCACAATGTAAATAATGGAGCACTGGATTAAATCTAAACTGTGAGGTACATAGCCACAACTCCATCTGGTATACATAAGAATTTGAATAATTTAATAAATGGAGGAAAAGGGAGAGATCTTCCCACAAAAGCAAAAAAAGAAAACTATATATATATTTATATAAAACTTCACTGAAAGAGGTGGAACTTAATCCCTTTAACCATGATAGTAGTGGATTGCACATTATGATTTATTTTCAAATAAAGGAGTATGGAATAGGGGCAGGCAGAAGCAGTAAATTTACAGCAGACAATTCTAGCAAAAACAAACTTACCAAAATTAGCCTTCCTTTCTTGGAAGAAATCTTGACCAGGAGAGTTGCATAAGAAGAAACCAGCACCACAAAGGAACTTTGGAGATTAACCCACTATTAGATACCACTAGCAATTCAATGACAAAGGTTTCTGCATGGGTACAGTTTATGACAGTGGAACATCAAAAAGGAACTTATCTATCTGGTTTGGCCCACAAAAGATTTGAATAATAGTGAGAATTGTCTCCACAATGCAGCCAGAAGGCAGTTACCAACACACAGTATGAAGCTCCACTCATGACAGCGGTGTAGGACAGGGAGTGACAGATGTTAACACAGCAGTCATCATAGGCCATCACTGTGACCAGCAACATCTCAGCCACCCCCACAAAAAGGCAGGAAGAGGAGCTGCATGATGCATTGGTCGTAAAGAATAAGCTTTTGATCATAAAGGAGGTCAGCCAGAAGCTTAAGAGTAGTTACAGCTTAATAACATATGTCCAAGAAAGAAAAGTTGCCAAGAAGGAAATATATGGATGAATTTATGGATGAATTCAGGTAATTAACAGAATCCACTGGGACCATGATGAGGACATTGCCCACCTAATTGGAAACATAGAAGATGAGGAATAATGAAAAGAGCCCTGCCTCAAAATTGCTGTCTCTGAAAAGCCTGCCAATCAAATGCTCTCACAACTTTTATTTGGTTTTCATCCATCTGACCTGGCTCCACCTAAAACAAAAAAAAAATTAAACCATGAGGCAATCCTAAATTTAAAGGGTGATGAGACATTTTCCACCAAATAAGAGTAACTGCTCATTTAAAAAGGGATATTATTCCTCTACATTGTACAACAATTGATTAGAGAGAGAAATTATTTTCTTCATAGCTGAAATGAAAAAAATATATATATTTTCCAAGAACCAATTTTGAGGCAATGGTGAAATATGCCAGATATGTCTGGAGTATGAAGTCACTGGTCCGAGTCCTATAACTTCTAGTTGAGTCATTGCTCTATGCTGTCAAATCAGTGTTTTCTTTCTTTCTCTTTTTCCTCATTCATTCATAGAAATATGCTACATTTTCTTTAGGTTTTAATTTTTTTTTTAATTGAAAGTGTTTAAGAAAAAATAAAAGATTTTCAGAGAAAATTTATTCTTTTGGGTGATTAGGTATTACTGTGTAGAGTTTTATCTAGGATAAGAAATCATACTAATCAGATGTTAATTTGCTTTATAACCCTGTACATTTTTTCCATCAAGCTCTATTCATGGAATAGATGGAGGTAGGATCACATTTAACTTTGGGCTTATGACTACATCATTAATCCTACCTAAGTGTCTTGATTGTCCAGTTTATTATTCTCTATAATGAATTTCTCAATTGGCCATACCTGTGGGCAAGAAAACACAAATTATGTTTTCATGATCGAAACAGATTCATAGTGGTCATTTGTGAGTTTGTAGGACTCTTTTGACTATCCTATCACATGGATTGAAATGAAGCTACTTCTTCAGAATAAAAATGAGCCATTCTTGTCTTTCTGTGGGTCTGTGTGTATTTTATCCATCTCTACATAAGCAGTGGCTAGATGGTGCTACTGCATAAGATGAAATGTATGTTGGTCTCCTGAGAATCATGGGCTCTTACCATTGCCCCTGTTTATTTAAATTCTACTCATGTTCCTGCCACACACAGAGCAACAATTTGAGAAATTAAGACATGAGCAATATTTTAAAGTTTAGATATTGGAGAATATTCTCTATCTTATCATTTATGCCTCTTCTAAATCCATGAACTGTATACTTTCATTTATAAAACCAAGAATAAGTTTTTTAAAAAAGAAAATTAAACTGAATAAAATTTAAGTTAAATACAACTGAATAAAATGTGCATACTCCTTAATACCATTATGTAAATGTATACATGACATTAATTATATGCTCTTTAACAATTAGAAAAATCATAAAATTATATGGTAATAATTCACTAAAATTTCAATGCAATTTTATTATAATAAAGTTTTCAAAAACCTCATTAATATGGGAAAACTTTTACATAAAAAAGACAACAGAAAGATATAAACCATATTTAAATTTTCATAAAATCTAAACTCAGACATATTAAACTAGGTAAGAAGTAAACTCAAAACTTGACTTAAGAATTAGGACTTTCTTTTAACTTTTGATAGTTTGCAATTTTATACAATGAACTCACTTAAATTATGATAAATTTATGTGAATCTGCATGGTGATATATAATATAGGTTTTATGCATTACCATTATGTATTATTTTATTTATTTTTAACAAATAAATGTTATTGATACATATTAATAAAACATAAATCAGTCCAAAGTGTAAAGGCAATGGTATTCAGTATAATCACATACTTGTGCATTCATGAATTCAATATGTTTAGAACAGTTTCATTATTCCAATAATAATAATAATAAACAATAATAAAAGAGCAAACAAACAAACAATACTCATCCTATATCAATCTCTATATGCTTCTCTTGCCATACATATATTCTGTTTTCTCCTCTCTATAGTTTATTTGTATTCATATTTTGTCAAAACAGATTTATATATGCGATATCAGTCAAACTCATATTTTATATGAGGTTTCACTATGTTAAACAGCCCCATGTTACATTTTTTAGCTTTCCTTCTAATAATATATGTAACCTTAGACTGACCCTTTAACTACTGTCATACTCATATAATAGCTTTGCTGGTTGCAAACATTTTAATGTGTTTTCTAATTACTAATTCCATGAATTAAAACAATATATTTAGTTCATAACAGCGCAGTCATACACTGTTTGTCCTTTACTATCCAGCTTACTTCACTCAACATAATGTCCTCCAGGATCATCCATGCTTTTCTGATTTCTTCCTCACATTGCACAACAGTAGTGTGTAGAAATGCTTTTGATTTTTGTATATTAATATTATATTCCGCCAATGCTGAACTCATCTATTTATTCTAGTAGCTTTCTTGTGGATTTTTCAGTATTTTCTGTATATAGGATCATATCGTTCAGCAAATAGTGGAAGTTATACATCTTCCTTTCCTATTTGGGTGCCTTTTATTTCTTTATCTAGCTAGCCTAATTGCTGTAACAAGAACTTCTAGTGCAATATTGATAACAATGGTGACACTGGACATCTTTGTCTTGCTCCTGATTGCAGCAGGAAAGCTTTCTGTCTTTCAGTCTTTCACCATCGAGTGCAATGCTTGCTAGCTGTAGGTTTTTCATATATGCAGTTTACCTTATTGAGAAAGCTTCCTTCTATTCCAATATTTTGAAGTGTTTTCATCAAAAATACCTGTATTTTGCCAAATGCCTTTTCTGTGTCAAGTGAGAGGATCATGTGATTTTTCTTCTTCAATTACCAATGTGGTTTATAACACCAATTGATTTTCTTGTATTGAACCACTCTTGCATACCTGGAATAAAACCCACTTGATCATGGTATATAATTCTTTTAATGCACTTGTGGATTTGGTTTGCAAGTATTTTGTGGAGGATTTTTGCATCTACGTTCATTAGAAATATTGGTCTGTAATTTTCTTTTTTTGTAGTATCTTTATTTGATTTTCTTATTAAGGTGATGTTGGCTTCTTAGAATGAGTTTGGTAGTGTACTTTCCTGTTCAATTTTTTGGATGAGATTGAGCAAGATTGCTATTAGATCATCTTTGAATGATTGGTAGAGTTCACCTTCATCTGTAAATCCATCTGCTCCTGGGCTTTACATCTTTGGGAGATTTTTGATGACTGTTTCAATCTCTTCACTTGTGATTGTTTTGTTGAGGACTTCAATTTCTTCTAGGGTCAGTGTAGGTGGTTGGTGTGTTTCTAGGAGTTTGCCCTTCTCATCTGCAATATCTAGTTTTTTGGTGTACAATTGTTCATAATTTCCTCTTATGATCTCTCTTATTTCTGCAGGGTCATTTCTAATGTCTCTTCTCTCATTTCTGATTTTATTTGCATTTTCTCTCTTTATTTCTTTATCAATCTAGCTAAGGGTTTGTTGGTTTTATTGATCTTCTCACAGAACCAACTTTTTTTTTATTCTCTATTTTTTTTTGTTCTTAATTTCATTTATTTCTGCTCTGATCTTTACTATTTCTTTCCTTCACCTTGGTTTGGGGTTATTTCTTCTAGTTCCTGCAGATGTGCAGTTAGATCTTCAACTTTAGGTCTTTCTTATTTTTTAATGCAAGCATTGAAGGCTATAATTTCTGTCTCAGCACTGCATTTGTGGTGTCCCATAGGTTTTGATATATTGTGTTCTCCTTTCATTTGTCTCAAGATATTTGCTGAATTTTCTTGCAAATTCTTCTTGGACCCATTGGTTATTTAAGAGTTTGTTATTTAATCTCCATATGTTTATGAATTTTCCCTTTTTCCATCAATTGTTGATTTCCAGCTACAATCTGTTATGATCAGAGAAAGTGTTTTGTATAATTTCAATCTTTTAAAATTTATTGAGACTTGTCTTGTGACTCAATATATGCTCTATCCTGGAAAAGGATCCATGAGCACTTGAAAAGAATGTATATCCTTCTGTTTTTGGGTTCAATGCTCTATAGATGTCTGTTAGGTCTAGTTCATTGATCATAGTATTCAAACTCTCTGTTTCTTTATTTATCCTCTCTCCAGATGTTCTATCCAACATTAAGAGTGGTTTATTGAATTCTCATACTATTAGTGTAGAACATCTGTTTCTAATTCAGTTTTGCTAGTGTGTGCTTCATGTGTCTAGAAACACAGGTTATGTGCATAAATATTTAGTATAGTTATTTCTTCATGGTGAATTACCTCTTTTATTAATATATACTGACCTTCCTTATCCCTATACCAGTTTTGCATTTAAAATCTATTTGGTCCAGTATTATTATCACTTCTATATCTCTTTTTCTTTAGTTTCTATTTACATGGATTATCTTTTTGCATTCTTTCACTTTCAACCTGGTTGTGTCGTTATATCTGAGACGAATCTCTTGTAGACAGCATATAGATGGCTCTATTATTTTTATCCATTCTATCAGACTATGTCAATTGATTGGGGAGTTCAAGCCATTATCATTCAATATTATTACTGTAAAGGCAATATATACTTCAACCATTTTGTCCTTTGGCTTTCTGTGATATCACATCTACTATATTCTGTCCTTCTACTCTTTAGTTTAGCCTTCCTAATAATCTTCATTTCTCTACTCTTCTCCAAGTCTGTCATCCCTGTATTTTTTTTTTCAGGCTGCAGCACTTGCTTTAGTGTCTTTTGTAATTCTGGTCTTTTGGAAATATTTTCTATCAGTTTTTGTCTGTGAAAACTGAACTCATCCTCATTGTTGAAGGACACTTTTGCCAGATACAGGGTTCTTGGCTGGCAGTTTTACTCTTTCAATACCTTAAATACATCATACCAGTTTCTTCTCACCTCTATGGTTTCTGATGTGAGGTCGGCCCTTAATCTTATTGAAATTCCCTTATTTGTGATGTTTTGCTTTTCCCTTGCTGCTTTCAAAATTCTCTCTTTATCTCTGGTATTTGTCATTCCTAATAGAAGGTGTCTCCAGGTAAGTCTATTGGGATTGATGTATTGATTGGGCAGTGTTGTCCTCTTGGATATTGATATATATGTTTTTCATAAGGTTTGGGAACTATTTGGTCAATATTTTCACAAATATTCTTTCCTCCCCTTTTCCTTCTCCTTCTGGGACACCGATATGGGGTCAGTTCATCCGTTTCATGTTGCCATTCAATTTCCTGAGACACTGTTCCTTTTTTACTGTTCTGTTTTCTTTCTGTTCTCCTGTCTTTTCTAGTTCAGATGTTTTGCCTTTGAAATTACTAATTCTGTCTTTGAACAATTCAAATATGTTCTTATGTGCCTCTATTGTACTTTTAATTTCATCCACCATGTCTTTCATTCCCATAAACTCTGTTAGTTTTCTTTACTGGCTTTCAAATTATTCTTTATGCACACTCAGTGCCTTCTTTATGGCCTTTATCTCTTTAGTCATATTTTCTTTCAAGTCTTTGAATTAATTTAGGAGAGTTGTGTGATTATCATTGATTATTATCTTAAATACCATCTCTCTTCAGGTAATTTAGTTTGTCCCTTTCGCTGGCCATCTCTTCCTGTTTCCTTGTATGACTTGTAATTTTTCACCAATGTATAGGAATCTCATATGTTGGTGAATTTACCCTGATGACCAATTTTGCTCTCTGGCTATTGCTTTATTTATTTTTCTCAACTCTTCTTTACTATTTGGCTCAAGTTATTCTAAGTCTTTGAAGTTGCCCAGCTTAAGATAACAAAATCAAGCCAGCTCCTTATTAATGGGGTACAGATTTTCTCCCAGGAGTTGGAGCTAAGAAACTTAAAAACAGTTTTTCTCAATGCAATTTGCAACATGACCAGTGGATAGCATTCATAAAAATTCCTTACCATGGAGGTATTCCTTTCAATCTCCTTTTTCCTGTGTTTTGCTCAAGCCAGAGGCAAGATTCCAAGTAGGTTTTACTGGTCAAATTCACTGAAGAGAAGCTCCCTGACTTTGCCTTGGTTTTCCCTTGTAGCACACATCAGGGAAGAAGATGTCTGTTGGTCTCTCAGTCAACTGCAGTGAACCAGGGAATTTATCCCAGCCCAATATTTTGGATTTGGAGGGGGGAGCCCTTACTGGCCACCACAGGGGTTGGTTGACCTGGCCCGTGGGTCAACAAACAAAAACCTAGGGAGGGAGTGAGAATAAAAAGGGATAAGAGACACAAGAAATGGAGATAAGACAGGAGTCTGATCAAGTCTTGTTTATTCAAGCAAAAAATGGAGTTTAAGTATGCTTCAAGGGGAGGTAGAGCACTTCCATCATGGGGTTGCTAGGAAACCGAGGTAGGAATGTGGATGACCCCGTGGCAATAACTGCAAGGGTAGAGTTACCTGAATATCAGAGAAGGCAAGAGCATTAAATGGGGGAATAGAAGCCAGATAAGAATAGAAACTCAGCAGCGGGGTTAGCATAAAGGTGGCGCCAGTTAGGCTGGATGCCTTAGATAAGAGCAGCTCTCCACAGTTGGTAACTCATGTTTTTTGACTCGGGTTCTTGGTCTCTCTGCCCTTCACCCTCCTGTGAGTTGTAGCACTGTCCTTGTCTACTGAACCCCAAAGCAGGTCCTTTAGATAGCTTTTGGCCCTTTCTACATTGTTTTTGTGAGAGAGATGAACCCTGCCTGCTTACTCAACACCATCTTCCCAGAACTTTTACCATTTTTTTAATACGGAGTTTTGAGATGTAATTTGTTCTCCTTTTGCAATTTATTTACATACACTAAATAAATTTCAGGTAAAATTACACTTAATTGTCATTTATTTAATTTGTTTTGAGAGAAATGTTTGCTCTCTGGGTGCAATATAAAATCAAGTCAGATTTTAAAAAACAATTATTTTTCCAGACTATTGCTCACTCTATTCTAACATCATCAATTTTCCTTTAAAAAAAAAATTATGATACTCCACATTCTTATATCTGTGATTGTATTTTGACTGTCTCTACTCTGACCACCTCTTGAGCTTCCCATCGTTCACTTCTTCACTTCATCAGATCTTTGCTCAAAAGTCATATCCTGATACAGGCTGTCCTGATGAGTGGCATACTGGCTTTTCTCCTATCTGATTTTTTAAAATGGCAGTTGTCACTATACTGTAAATGTGTGGTAAAAAAAGGTTAGCTTGCAGGTGGTCCATTCTAACTCGATGCTAATTTCCAGATATGTCTGGAATCGTGTTACTGAGTCTTGGCCAAAAAAAGAAATGAGAAGTAGTCACCAATAATTTTTAAGCTACTGATTAAAGTCTAAATCCACATTCCAGGCACACAAACAATTTGTCTACATTGTTTATCAGAAATGTGTAGGTTGTTGGTTTTCCTGGTTTACTTGGTTATACAGCCAAGCACTCTAAATGAATATAAGATCCCATAGGAAAGGAGTGTCTTGGTTCCGCTGAAGCCAGGGTCCTTTGCTTGTATCTTGGTGATTTACTACAATTTGCCATTGAGGAAGGGCAAAGACCACTGTGCTTGCAAATCTTATAACCCTGCCTTCTATACTCTCCTACTATATCTTTTTTTAAATTACCCTTATGTTTACTAAAGCCCTATGTGAATCTTAGGATCCTTTCAATTTTCAAATATATGTATTGGTACTTTTTAGAAAAATAATTTTCTTTCTTTGTCTGCTGTTAAACACTAGAATTTATGTTCTATGGCATATAAATTATAAAGACCAACCAATTATTGATATATTGCAAAGCACCCCTGTGACTGACTAATACAATAGCCTAATGGGCAACATGGGTTCAAATTCTGTATGTGTATGGGCAAATCAATAAGAATTAGTTTGCCATTTTCAAAACATGAAACAAAACTAAACAAACAAAATAAGCAGCCAAAAAGAAGGAAGAATATGCAATATAGACTCACAAATCCTCAATATTAACAATTGAGCATTTACAGAAGGTTTGCCAATGCCTGCTTTATGTAGACAGAGATCTAAAGTTGTTATATACACAGACATATAGATGGCTTCAAGGCAATGCATAATATATAATAGATGCTCAGGAAAATATAATGTGTAAGCATCTGTGTGCATTAATATTCTTACACCTTAAAATTAAATTAAATGGGGCCGGCTGTAGCCCAATTGGTAGGGCTCCGGTTTACCATATGGGAGGCCCTGGGTTCAGTTCCTGGGGCCTCCTTGAGCAGGCAGACCACCTTGAGAAGGCAAGCTGCCATGGGCAGGGCAAGCAGCCATGGGCAGGGCAAGCCACTGGGGTCAGGGCAAGCCCCACAGGCAGAGCAAGCTGCCACGAGCAGGCAGGCTACCACACAGTGAGCTGACTCAGTGGGTTGCCACAGCAGGGGGAGACAAGCAAACACAGAAGAACACAAAAATGAACACAGCAAAAACAAGTAGAAAGGGGGGAGGATATATAATAAATAAAAAATAAATCTTTAAAAAAGTAAATTAAAAAACAACTTTACTGTAAGATTACATAGTTTAAATGTAGAGCAGATAAATATTGATTGAACACAAATTTTTGAGATGCTATTTTCCCCTCCAAGGGATAAAATAATCCATAATGGTTAAGACAAATAAAACTTTTGGCAGGTCTTCATCAATCTTCTCCTAAAATTTGTCTACCTAGGAGAATGTTAGAAACATAGTGAAATAGTTTCCAACTACCTCAGGCCACTCTCCAGAAACTAAAGTTAGAATAGAATTATGGTTATAATACCCTTAACTACCAGACTGCTTGGGTTCAGATTCTTGATGTGCCACCATTAGCCTTGTCAAATTGCTTCATTTCTCTGTGGTCGAATTTCATCCTCTGGAAAAAGAGTTATGGTTCTTGTGTCAACACTTAGGATTGTTGAAAGGAATAAAAGAGTTAGTGCATATAAAGAATTTAGAAGACCATGAAAAATGCCTGACATATTTTCAATGTTATATATGCACTCTTGTTGATCAATGTTATTATTAAACTAAAATAAGGCCCACAGAAAAACAAAAAAATAATGAAGCTAACTTATTTACATCATATTCACTATTGTGTTTAAATTCTTCCTCCTTTTGCATGTGTGTTCTTAACAAGTGCACATTACTGTGGCTTTGTTTCTGTTTTCCATAGCTTCTTTACCATTTGAATGCAAGTGATTATTATATCGTGACCTATGATACTGTTATACGACTAACTTGCAAAGATCTGGAAGAGCCCTCTGAGTCCAAACCCTAAACTTATTGCTGATAATAGGTCTAAGATATTTCCATAATATTGTTAGGAGAGAGTGTATGAGAGGAGAGAACCAAGTTTTCTATGAAGATCACAACCTACAGCATAGTAGGAAGTAGTCTATACTAAAAGTGTGTCCCTCTGGACCAACAAGACACCAAAAATCCAATTCAACAACAACCTGGATGAGAAATACATTCTGACATTTTCTAACTGTGTAAAATTACTTACCTACCTTTGCTCTTCTTAACTTTACTTATAAAATGCATAAAATAGGAAGAATAAATATCTCATCAATAAATTTTAAAAAGTAAAGATAAAATGCACATAAGTTCCTTACTAG
>PVKH010039541.1:0-11179 GCA_004027955.1 Chaetophractus vellerosus | reverse complement strand
AAGATTTATTTATTTTATTACATATCTCCCCTTCCCCCGTTGCGGCGACGCGCCGAGACTTGGTCACTGCGCAGGCGCGGCTTTCCCCACTTGTGGGCGGCTTCTGCTTCTATTCACGGCCGGCTCTTGCTTCAGTTCACGGGTGGCTGGCTGCGCTCCATCGCGGGTGACCTGCCCTGCCCGTGGCGGCTTTTGCCCTGTCCATGGCAGCTTTTTGCCCTGCCCACGGTGGCTCTGGCCCACCCATGGCGGCTTGCCATTCTCAAGGCGGTCTGCCCTCTAGGAGAGGTCCCCGGGAACCGAACCCAGGGCCTCCCATGTGGTATCCCAGCGCGCTCTTTATCCACTGAGCTATCCAGCCGGGCCCCCTTTTTTTTTTTTTTGAGGTACTGGGGACAGGGATTGAACCCAGGACCTCAAATGTGGGAAGCTGGTGCTCAACCACTGAGCCACACCGGCTCTCCTCAGAAATGATTAAGATTGACTTTTCCCATTACCCTTCATGAGGGAGAAGGAAGATTGTTTGTACTACAAGTCTAGGCAGGAGGGGAGAGAAGAAAGAGGTAAAGGAGAAATAGTGTTCCTGGAAGCATGGTCTGAGTCAGTCTGGATCCAAGACCTGTCCTTGCTAAGAGCAGTACCTTAAAGTAAATGGCATGGCATCAAAACGTCTTTCCACCTCACTGAAGAAGGCACGTGAAGTTTTCATTTTCAGGCCATATTGTTTAGAGGGGTCTCGTTTGTAAATGGTGGTTCTCTGTCCTGCATCCTTAGCCTAAAAGAGAAGCTAGGTCACATTTGGTCTTGCGCTCTTCCAACAAACCCCAAGTTGCTCTGGTAAACTCTCCTTACCTTGCCCTCTCCTGAGCTGACAAGAACATCCACAGCATATACTTCATGTACTTCAAATTCAGCCTTTTCATGGTCTTTCCTAAAAGAAGTATAAGGAAAGGGAACCATTAAGAGCAGTAAGCCGATCCTGGGAGTTTGAAAGGAAAAATCGATGACTGTCTGGTATGGTAGAATATGTGGGATGAGATGGCACCTACTTCTGCTGATCTGTGGGGTTCTGGATAATGGTTTTCTCTCCATCGATGACATGTTGCTTCAATTGGTGTGACAGCATACCTGTAGACAGGACAAAGTATATGGTACCAGCCATCTGGAATCCAAAAAGGTTTCCTAATCCACCCACCCTAGGTAGTTTGACAGAACAGGCAATAAGAAAAAAGTAACTGCCTGGCTCTGGAAACACAAGGCATTGAGGTTTCTGGCCTAGACTGAGCAAGAGCCAGGGGGATACCCAAGAGGGCAAAAGCCTTAATTCTGCTATACCACTCTTTCTTAGACCCTCAACCCTCAAGTTAGCTGAGATCTCACCTTCTATTGGCGTGCAATTAAATGAGTGGGCAACTTTGTTCCAGGCTTCTGTCACTTGTGTGTTCTACAAGTAAAAACAAAATTCAAATAAAGTGAGACATCAGGGGCTATGCTGCCATTTTGAGAATAAGAAACAATAGCTGAGAGTTCTAATATCCTCCACCTAGAGCAATGCTTCTCACTGGTTTTCCATTTCAGCGCCATATCATCCCCACAGTCTAAAAATACCTTCCCTTTGTGTATCATTTTATAAAACATGTTACAAAGGTGAATCAAGGGGGATCTATAACCCAATCTAGAAATGAGCAAACTGAAGCTCAGAAAGGTTAAATGATTTGCCCAGGGTTAAATAAGCATTAAGTGGAAGAACCTGGCTATAATCTCAGGTTTTTCTGATGTCAAGTCCAGTGTGTATATCCATTATAAATGGCATTTTAACCTGTTGAGAGGGGAGAGCAAACATGACCTGATCCTCTAAGCTATGGTTCTTAGACAAAGAAAAAAGTGAATAATCAAAGCTAATACTTATTGAACAGTTATGTGCCAGGTACTATGCTAAGCACTTTACATGGATTATCTCAATGGTCACAACAATTCTGTGAGAGTGATACACAATTTTATTTTGCCCCTTTTACAGATGAAATTTGACCTCAAAGTTACTTTAAAATAGTAAGGGCAGTAACAGTGTATGAACCCAATCTAATTTTACAGCTATATACTACCCACTACACAACACTGCCTTCCTGTGAAGACAAAGAGTAATAAATATATAAATTTTAAAATAATGTAATTAATAACGGGGATGAAATACAAATTGCTTAAGAGCAAAGAATGAGATGCAAGAGAGCACAGAAAAGGAGAGGAAAAAAGGACAATGCTTTAACTATATGGAACACGTCTCCAGAGCATTAGAGAAATGTTTCCACTGACAATCCAACATGCTTAATTGTATTGGTTCTCATTGATTAAACTACCTTTGGACTCTCTGGCCCAGTTTACTGGTACTATTACCTCTCTCCTGCCCCTTTTTATGATTTGACTTTTGTTTTATAAGCTTTTACAATTACATGAGTTTTTACATCTGTGTTCTATTGTAAGCTACTTACCTCAAATTATTTTGGGGAAAGAGGCACAAAGAAACAAAAAAGGAAGGGTTTCTAGGAAGATCCTTCTGTGAGGAAGGGACTATATATAGCCCCACATACCTTGTACAGTACTGTCTACAGTAAGCACACAAAGGGAGTTAACCGCTGTTCAGTGTTAAGCTCTTTAGTTCCTGCCTCTTCTCTTTTAAGAAATCCCAACCTAAGATGTTGCTAATAAGAAAACAACTGTTGCCATTTTTTTTTAATGATAAGGAGGCTCTGGGGAAGTTGGCAGTTCAATACACAATAGCTATAGGTGCCTAATGCATCTTTAGCTTTTAGAATTGAACAAAATAGCTTACCTGGTTTCCAGGTTTGACCAGGCGTAAGGCAGCCTCAGCACAAAGGTGAGCTGCCTTAATGACATCTGCTTTCCGCCCTGTTACTGGGGTCCCCTGTAGAGAAGGAAATGTTATCAGTGCCTTCCTGGCAAGCTCTTCAACACGGCTGGTCATCCGGTTACTATCTGTGTGCCTATTATGTAATGCCAGCCAACAAGCAGGAAAGAGAGCAAACTTTCTCCTTTTGCTTCTCTAGATACTCTCTCAAAACCTATGTGGTAGGGAGGGGAGGTAAGAGGCAAATGGCAATGCATGATCACCACACCCAAGATGAACAGAAAACATTTAAAGCAAACCACCTACCTTAGCTGCATCAACCACAAAAGTGTGAGCCACATTAGCAATGAAACCATCCACATGGACCCCAAGGTCACTGAAAAGGCAAGAAGAGAATACAGTATTAGGAATTGGCACTCTGTGAGTGCTCAGGAAGACAAGTGCTCTAAATTGGCTCAAGCTTACATTTTTACCAAGTCCCCTTCCTTGAGAATATAGTCTTGGTCGCTCTTCAAAGGGGAGAAGTGACATACACAGTTATTTACTGAAATGCTGGTGGGAAAGGCAATACCTGTCAAAAGAAAATCATCATCAGCCTTACTTGCCTTGTTCTCTCTCTTGGAACCCTGATGCCCCTCAAACAAAAATATTTTCTCAAGGTCTTTTGTTTATTCAGTTTGGGTTGGATAGGAAACCACTTATATCTATCCCACCTGCCATTCCAAATTTCCAAGCTGGGATGGGGGTTGTATCATTAAAATGGAAAACAAAACACAAAAAGCATGCGGGACCAGAAAGGACTTTTTTTTTTTTACCTTTCTTCATTTCCTTTTCTTTCTTGAAGATTTTCCCTGTTTCTTCCATAATCATGGCATCACCTTTCTCACACAGACTCAGTACCGACACACCTGAGCTGGAAGCTTCCACCAAAGACCTAAGTACGCCTGTGAAAGAATCCCATGTCAGCTCTACAGTGTTGTTTAGTTGCCACCCAAGTAATACTTAGAAGCTGGACTTGGGTTGTTTGTTTGTTTTTTTTAATTAGAAAAGTTGTGCGCATACAAAACAATCTTGCATAACATTCAGGATTCCCAAACATCTTCCCAACAACACTTTGCTTTGTTGTGGAATATTTATTACAAATGATGAAAGAACATCATCAAAATATTACTGCTAACTATAGTTCATATGGACTCGGGGTTCTTCATACTCTCAAGTGACACTGCCCTGAAGGTGACTAAGGGAGTAAGTTTTGCCTCTTGGAATGTACCCACCTATCATCTCTAACTTCTACTCTCCTTTCCTAAAAAAGGTCAACACTCCTATACATAATGTGACAACTATCACAATCTATCTCCCTAGACAAGGCCTTAGACTCCTCAAAGATGGTAGAACAGAGTTTGTGATATTCAGGGGCTCTTGCCAAGGTATATCACATACTTGTAAAAGCAGACGGGAAGAAATTTATAGGCGTCAGTGACAACAGGAAGGTAGTGCTGCTGATGCATTGTTAAATGTTACCTTCTTCCCTTCTCAGCCCCCGCCCCCACTTAGGTGTTAATAATCTCAATTTATGCTGATTTATTTCTTCATAAACAAGCATATAAGCCAACAGGGCATAATCTAAGGTCCCTGGGCTTTAGCGGGCTCATGCATAACTTTCAGCTTATCTCAAAGCATGTGACCCCAAAAAACTCCAAAACTAGAATCTAGAATTACAGCTGCCTCAGCAGTTTATAAATTGCAAGAGAGAAACTTTACTGATTCAAACACTAGTATTAAATACTAAAAAAGTACCAAAATGCCCATTGTGTTAATACTCTAAATACAAACACTAAACGTCAATTGTGTCAGCAAAATATTTTTCCATTCACTGGGTGCCCTGCTCCATGACCCATCCTGAACTACACCTTAGATTTTTGAGATCTGGCCATAGGACCAAAGACATTCTAAGTAACTTCTCCCCAACAATCTTTTCTGTCAAAACCATTTAAAAGTCAAATGACAAGTAGTTTGTCTCCCTAACTGGGTTTTTAAATGGAAAGGTGAACTGGAAAGAGTAAATAGAAAGTGACACCCCTGCTTAGTGTGTCAGGCAGCTGCTGAGAAAGCCTGCACAGTCCTAGTAAGGTCGCCTTCTGACAATCCTGACATCAGTCCCCCCTTTTCCATTCCGGTCACAGGCTTGCTTACTTTGGTGGGAGGGGGCACCTCAAAACACTCCCAGAGATATCAAGTCCCTGAGAAGACTCAAGTTCTTAAGCTAATTAAGGCTATCTGGAGATTGGTGGGACAGTAATAATGAATAACTTCTAGAAAAGCCAAAAAAATCGTCAAGAGTTGAGTTAGAAGCTCCAGGAGTGACCTCCAACGGTCTCCAGAGCTGCCAGCTGACTCAAGGGTTGGAGGGGGTCCCGCCCAGGGAAAGAGTTGAAGCAAAGGAAAGAGTGCAGCAAAGCACGTGGTGGGAAAGCTGGTGTCAGGGACCGTAGCTGCGGGAGAAGGGAGCCAGCGATCCGCTTGGGGGCCCGGCAACACGTGTAGGCTCGGCTCCTGACCGAGCCGCGACAAAACAGAGGGGCGCTTCGGTCGCCAACAGCTGGACGCTTGCTTTTCGAGGTGGGCTCGCCGCTGCGAGAATCGAAGGAAGCAGGGATCCGGACTGAAGCCAGCCTACCCCGGTCCCCCGGCAGCTCCGTTTCCTCGGCGTCGAGAAGGCTAAAGGGTGCGAGGATGCCGGGCGGCGGATGCGCCTTGCCTCCTCACCAACAGCCTAGGGTCCAAGCCGGCCGGGGTACCGGCTCTGCGCTCTTCCCTGCCGCCGACCCTCACCGCCAGACTCCAGCCCAGGCCTGGCCGCTCAGTTCCCAGGCACGGCTCTGGGTCTTCCCACCACGCCGCTTCCAGCGGGCCGGCGTGGGCGCCCCGAGTAGCTCACTCCGCACGACCTCGCCGCTCCGGCCCCATCAGAACCAGTCTGGCCTCGTCCCCCTTGCCTCGTCCCCTCAGCCTCGAACCCCAGACCCCTGAGGCCGCACTCACGGTTGGCGATGTCGCCCCCCATCTTATACTTGGTCACGACCAGGTCCTCGGCGATAGTTTGCTCCTGCTGTTCGTCCTCGCCCGACATCTTCCCTCTACCACCACCGCAGTCCTGTTTCCCCTGAGTCGCCGCCTCTGCCTCCCTTCTCAGCCGCAAGCTGTGGCCAGAGCCCCCTCGATCCGCGAGCTGAGAGCGAGCGAAAGCGCGAGCAAGCAAGGGAACAGGCGGGCAGGCGAGAGGGAGAAGCTGAGAGCGCGCGGGCTAAGGTGCAAGGCACGCTGGGACAACGAGTCCTTTCCGCCTCCAGTCTCTAGCCGCCTTCGTGGACTCGTGAACTACAATTCCCAGCGTGCCTCTCGCGCCCCTACGCCAGGCCCTGGGGCCTTGCCCTCCGAGAGCCTCGCACGCCGGAATCGCCCGGCACGCTGGGAAGGGTCAGGCACCGGCGGGAAGGCGGAGCCGTTGGGGGAGCGTGAAGCGAAGCGTGATCACTCCCGGAAAAACCACATCTACCAGGAGCTCAGAGCGAGAACTCGTAATAGGGGCGGGCAGGCTGAGGGAGAAGGGGCGGGGCCACAGCGGCGAACAGGGTTTGGAAGCCGAGGGGCAGGGTGGAGCCGAGGCGCGAGGGTAGTGTCTCCACGCCTCGCGTTCTTCTCCGGATCCCTGGGGCGCCTGGTGAGACCGGCCTAGCCGGTCCAGTCCAGTTGCCCGACGCTGGGAGACGGGGAGGGGCCGAGTGGGTGTGGAAGGAGACCAAGGTGCAAGAAACAGGGGCTAACTTGGGCGGCCAGACTGCGGAGATTATCCACTTACTGTCTCCCAACCCGGAGGCCGACGCCTACTGGAGTAAAATAGCACTGTTATTGGAACAGCAGGCTTTGATAGCACCTGAGGGAAGTTCAGAGACTTGGTGACCACCTCTGAAGAGAATGAAAGTTCTGAAGCATCTGGGAGTTTCAGTATTTCCCCCAAGGAAGAATAAGAGATTTTTTATTTATAGACGTTTTTCTCACTTCCCCAGGTGTATCCAGTTGTCCCAAAGATTCCTAGTGAAACCCTTAAATCGGGTTCTTAACCTTTTTTGTGCCACGACCCCTTACTAAGTCTACATTATACTGTATATTATTTAGTAAATATATCACACCCACACCATCTCCCCACAAGAATAATGTTTGTTTTTCAAATTTCAGTTCAAGCTCATGGACCCCTTGTTAAGAATCCCTGCCTTAAAAGGAGTGTGAGTGATGTTTAAGGGAAAACAAAGGAAAGTATAGCTGGAGAAAGACGCATGGGACAGAGTAGGACCATGGAAAGGAGCATGCCATGTCACCTCTGAGGGGAGGAAAAAAGGGGTTGGTCTCTTATCACACATTAAAGGTTTCCTTCACTTGACAGTAGAAGCTGAAAAAAACTTTGGCATTTTTATTCAGACACGTATAAAAACAAAACAGAGCAATATGACATTTTCCTCCAGGTTCCCATCCCAAGGGACACAGGTCTGGAGCTGGGTCCTCTTTATATCCCAACTGGAGGTTTTTCACTACCAGATGAGATTACCTCCTAAACATGGATCTTGGGGACCCTTGTGAATCTGTAATTGGGTAAGGAGTAGAGATCATTTACAGCACATGTGAGTTACAATTTACACAAAGATGTCCAGTTATTTTTCCTTCCGCCCCCTTCCCCTGCTTCCTGAGATGAGGGCAGGGGCGGAGGCTATCCTTGGTGGGATTAGATCTGGTTCAGTGCAAAAGCAAGAAAACAATGCCCTTATAAGGGCCCTGATTGACTTTTATCAGTTTTCCTTGATACTTTAAAGATCACATGCGTTGGAATTAGGAAGATTTTGAAGCCTGGATCTGCCTCTTAAATTTACTTAATCTCTTTAAGGCTCAGTTTTCTCATTTGTAATTGAGATAATGAAAAAAAAAAATAATGTAGGTAAAGTTTAGCATGATGCCTGGCTCGTAGTAAAAGCTTAATTAATGGTAATCATTAAGATCTACTTCTAACCTCTCTTTATTTATGCCATAAAATTTTAAGCTTCCCAGTTTTCCCAGGAGGCAAAAAAGGTCATAGACCCAAAATTTTATTTTCTCCTGCCAGGTATTCTTACCTTTCCTCTTCCTGAGGTCAGTGTAATGAGAAACAGAGGCACACTTAAGAGTACTCCCAACAAGTCAGAGCCTGAGAGAAAGGGACATGGGGAGTAATCCTTCATATCTCCAGGGGAGTCTCCTGAGGAAGCTGAGGCGTGGGACTGGGAAAGCACACAAAATAGGGAAAACCTTCTCCTTTCCTGGGGATGGAAAAGAGAAGAAAGTGCAGAGCTGGTTACACACCACAAGAATTTTGTGTCAAAGTGTTTAAAAGCCTCCAAAGGTTGAATGGAATTGTCTAGGACTAGGGAAATGGGGCTGAAACCTGCAAAGGAGAGGGAGTAGGGAGAAGAAGGGTACCCTCTAGAGGCACTAGCTGCCATCAAATGTTCCCTGAATACCTCAGGGGGCGGGGGTTATGTTCTCTGGGCATTGGCCTTGGGGAAAAGCCTGCTATGCCAGTAATCAGGGTTATCAAAGGCAGAGTCAGTGGCTTCTAAGCTCCGTAGAGTTTTGAGGCGGCTGTAATGGACATGGGGGGCATGGTGTCCAGGCCCCTGGAAAGCTCTCATTTCTTCATACCCTTGCTCAGCTGCTGGGCAGGCCCCCATGGCTGCATAATCCCCCCCCGGACCTCCTCCACCACGTCGCCGATTCATATATTCATAGTCCTCGTCTGGAGATGTGCCAGCAGCAGGCAGGATGGGTACAGGGTGGAGTGGGCAACTCTGTGTGCTGCCCAGGGAAGCACTCAGGTCTGATCCCACATCCATGTACTCATAACCCAGCTCCTCGAGGGAACTTGGCCTAGGGGGACGAGGTGGGCTGCGCCTTCTCCGGTTCATATATTCATACTCCTCATCTTCCTCGTCTTCTTCTGTACCCAGGACAGAACTGAGACCCACTGAAGAAAGGGTGCCTTCCCGGGAGGAGGGAATACCTGGGGGTTGAAAAGAGGAGTTAGGTATGTGGAGGACTTTTCAGGGTATGAGGCAGTAGGGAGTAGGGGAAATATAGGGAAAATAGAGAGGGATAGGATCAGAAATGACAAAAGGATTAAGAGGAAAGCCTAGAGGAAGAGGATTAGAGGAAGATTTGAGGAAAGCCCTAGGAAGTCAGGCACCTTTGAGGTGTGTATCTGGCATGACATAACCATTCACATCCTCTTCCTCTAACCCCGGTGGGGAGAGTGGGGTAACAGGAGTAAGCAGGCTGTGGCGTTGGGAGTGATAGGCACTGTCCCCACGTGGCCGTGGGCTTCGGCTCCGACTTCTACACATCAGCACCTTCTCCTGGAGCTCAACCTCAGAGACTGTCACAGGACCCTCCGATGACTCTGATGCCAGGCGTCCCCGTGGCATTGGGTGCAGGGAGGCTGGACGGGGACACCGTTCACCACCCCCACAAGTGGCAGACTCCTAAGAAGGAACACAGAAAAAAATAGAGACTTACACAGAGACAAAGAAAAAATATTTGTTTAGAAGGAGATTAGGTTGTTCAATGCCTTCTTCTTTTGCAAGACAGTGATTAAACCTCAGTGGTTTCTAAGGTCATCCTGTCATCCTAGGACCCTTTGCCACCCAGCCTCCGGCAGACCCTTAAAGAGGCAGACCTTACCTGGGAAGCCTCCCCAAGATTACCCTGGTTCATGGGCATGTATCCAGATGATGGACTTAGAAGGCTCTGGCTCTAGGAGGGAAAAACATAAAGGAGAGTTTACAATCAATGGAGAAACCTACTCCCTTCTTCTAATGGGAGAAATCAGCGGGGTCCTCTGAGTAGTTAATCTGGGTATCTGTGGAGTTCATGAGGGCTCAGGTGTGCAGATGGACATGCTAGAGTCTTGGGTAATTATTGTCTTACCCCACGTGGCCGATTAAGTGTTCCAGCTGGCAAACTGAGGGCAGAACCCAGTGTGGATGCCAGATTGTCCTCCTCTGCCTCCAAGTCCAGGTCTAGGTCTAGTTCTGGCTCCAGCTCTACTTCCTCCAGTTCCTTGTTTGTCAGAGCAGGGGCCTCTGCTCCAGGAGGGACTCCAGGCCCACTCTCTCTCTATTGGGGCAAGTGATTGTTAAGGTAGATCCTGGTTCCAATCAAGACCTCTTTTCTTTAAATTTCCTTGATACCTTTTAGACCCTACTCACCTTTATGACCAGATACCTGGGTGGGTCACGGGCCATCCTGGTGAACTCATTGGCTAGTTCTTTGAACGTAGGGCGAATGTTCTCATCAATCATCCAACCTGAGGGTAAGGGGTAGGAGGCAGAGCCATAAGAGGGGAGCAGAGTGAGGTGGAAAGTTGGTTGGAAAATGGCTAGGGTAAGCAGGTAACTCACACTTGACCATGACCATGTAGACATCAATGGTGCAGATCTGGGGCTGTGCCAACCGCTCTCCCTTCTCCAGCAGGTCTGGTACTTCAGCCAGTCTCAGTCCTGCATAGGGCTCTGCCCCAAAGGTCATCAGCTCCCAAACTGTCACACCTGGTACCAGGGAGAAATGGATTAGTCAGTGGCAGAATGGCAGGCGCGGGCACAAAGAAGAGACAGAACCTGATCCGACCCAAGGATCAGAAGGGCTTAGAGATTCTAGGAGGGGTCTCAAAAGGCAACTGTAGAATTTGGGCCAGTAATGGTAAGGGGGGCAAACAGATACACTGACCATAGCTCCAGACGTCACTCTGGTGTGTATATTTCCCAAAGTGGATACTCTCGAGGGCCATCCACTTAATCGGAGTCTGGGGGATTAAAGATAAAGAGTTGGTGTAGCTCAGTGGTTGAGCACCGGTTTCCCACATATGAGGTCCTGAGTTCTTTCCCCGACCCCGGTACCTCAAAAAAGATAAAGTTGTCACCAGTTGATTTCTTTCTTTCTTTTTTTTTTTTTTTTAAAGACTTATTTTATGTATTTTACTCCCCCCTTGCCTCTTGTGCTCCCTGTCTGCTCCCTGTGTCCATTCACTGTGCATTTTTCTATGTCTGCTTGTCTCCCTTTGTTGCGTCATCTTGCTGCACTAGCTCTCTGCGGGCGCAAGCTGTCAGCTCTGCACAGGCGCGGACCAGCTTGCCTTCACCAGGAGGCCCCAGGAATCCCACCTGGGGTCTCCCATATGGTAGACAGGAGCCCAATCTCTTGAGCCACAGCTGCTTTCCACAATCTGATATCTACAAA